>JAWZYV010018732.1:0-28416 GCA_038373885.1 Cheiracanthium punctorium
ATGTGTACTTTTTTTACGGTATATATACCATATAAGATATTTATGGTATGTGCACTTTTTTAACGGTATATATACCATATAAGATATTTATGGTATATTTACTTTTTTTACGGTATATATACCATATAAGATATTTATGGTATATTTACTTTTTTTACGGTATATATGCCATATAAGATACTTATGGTATATGCACTTTTTTAACGGTATATATACCATATAAGAAATTTATGGTATATGCACTTTTTTTACGGTATACATACTATAAAATATTTTACGGTACATATGCCGTATAGTAAATTTACGGTACATGTACTGGTCCCACTGCTGCCAGTACATGTACCGTAATTTGGGATTGAAATTTTTTGCAGTGCATAACTGAATTAGAATGTTTGGCTATCGTTGATGCCCTTGATAAATTTTATCATTATCTTCACGGTCAAAAATTTGTCATTCATACTGACCACGCGGCATTGGTTTGGTTAAAAAATGTCAAAAATTTAAGAGGAAGATTATTCCGCTGGTCCCTTAAATTAAGTATGTTTGACTATGAAATAAAGTACCTAAAGGGCTCAACAAATGTCGAAGCTGATATGTTATCAAGGATTCCTCCTTCTCAACATCTCCAACTAATTCAACCTTCGGTTTTATTGTTAGATGCTGAAGAAATTAAAAATCAACAATTAGCAGAAAATATGCATGGTCCTAAATATAAAATCATTAATGATTTAATTACCATAAATAAGAAAGGATTCAAAAAAATAGTGGTGCCTATGAGCTTAAGAAAAACTTTAATGAAAAATGCACATGAAAATTTTGGCCATCCTGGTGTTCAAAAAATGTTAAGTATAATTTCACCTTCCTATTATTGGCCTCATATGACTCAAGATATTTCCAATTATGTTAAACATTGTTCGACTTGCCAATTTAACAAAAAACCTAAACAGAAGAAATTTGGTTTGTTACAGGCTGTACCTGCTACTGATAAACTCTTTGAATGTCTTTCTATTGATACTGTAGGAGGTTTCAACTATTACAATTCAACAAAAAAATATCTACATCTAATAATTGACCATGCGACAAGATATGTTTGGGCCTTTCCTTCGAAAAGTGTCACTACTGAAACCTATGCAAACTGTCTAAAACAAATATTCAATATTCAAGTTCCTCAAAAGATACTTAGTGATAGAAATGCAGCTTTTACTGCTTCGCGTTTTAAAAAATTCCTTAAGAACTACAATACTAAACAACTATTAACTTCAGCTCATCATCCACAGACAAATGGAAAAGTAGAGAGGGTAAATCAATCCATAGTTACTAGATTAAAATGTAAAGTTAACTCTTCACCTTCCAAAATTCCTTGGACTAAGTTACTAGAGCAGGTTATTAGTGAATATAATAACACACCTCATTCAGTAACGAAGTTTACACCCATGTATTTAATGTTTGGAAAATTGCCATATGACTCACCTATTTCGGAAAATACCTATCCTCCTGTTGATGAAGCTCGAAAATTAGCAAAAGAAAGGACAATAGAATTTCATAATAAAAATAAAATTAGATATGACAATAAATTCATAGAAGCTAATTTCGAACCAGGAGATCTTGTAATTTATGAAGAATTTAACTACCCAAATACACGTAAATTATCTCCTACTTTTTCAGGTCCTTATTCAATTGTAAACAAGTGTTCTTCAGTTACATTCGAAATTGATAAACCTAATTACCATACTAAGAAACCTACGGAAATAGTTCACTCTTCTAAATTAAGACCTTATTACCCTCCTGACAAATTAAAGCTAGCCCACGAAGGTGATTAAATTTAATTAAAAATAATTGATCCTTAAAAAAAAAAAGAAAAAAAAAAAAAAGAAAAATAGAGAAAGAAAAAAAAATGTATTCAAAATTTCTAAGTGTTGAGTTTGGAACCCTGAATACTCGACATAAAGTCTATCGTCTATCCTTTTTTCTTTTATGCTTCTACCAACCTTTCTCTGTCACCCGCTTCTCTTAGTCATTGAAGAAGTCCCCAAGTCCGAGTGTGTGCGGTGTAAGTAAAACTGCACCTTTTTTCTTTGTATATTTTATAGATATTATGCAAACAATAAATGAAGCTAGACTTAGACTAGGCTGGGACTTCCTTTCGATAACCCCCCAGTTTTTCCCAACTGTATATTGAGTCATTTCTTCCCCTTTTTTGGAAGCTATGAGGCAATGGCCAAGTTTTCTCTTTCGTAGTTGACAATTGTCTTCCTTTTTCGGGATCATGTGAACCCATTATTGTTGTCATACTATGGAGAGTTTAAAGTTTGGGCAAACTTAAAATGCCTACAAGTGGTATTTACTATACCCCATACCTGTGTGACGGTACTGCTGTTTCACAGCTATGGTCTTCGAAATTTTCTACACACTACACACACTTTTACATTTTTTTTTACATTGCCTTTACGCTAAATAAATTTACTCCATTTTGCCAACTGCATTTTGCCAACCATTTTGCCAAGTTATTTTCATTCCATTCACTTTATGCCATGCAAGCCAAAGCCATAAGTATTTGCCAAAGAAAATGAATGTCAGCCATGTTTATTCCATTTTGTTTAATTATATTACTATATTGTTGTACAGTATTATTGTATCCCACCTAGGTTGTAAATATTACTTGTGATAATTTCAAAAAATTTATGCGCACTCATTGTTTTATTTTTATTGTAAGATTTTCGTACTATTGCATCATTATGTTTTGTCAAATTTTAGAAACTGCATCTTGCCTCTCAAGTATTGTACAACATAACTCCAGAATTCTAGCCAGAAAAATTTAAGGTGTCTAAACTTGAAAATTAGATTAGTTCGCAGTTTTAAGATTAGGTTGCAAGGACGTCTGACTCGCAAGTGAGAGACTGGCCACCTCAATGATATTGCTCGTCAGACTTCTTTTGCCCGGGGGGATATTGTAATGTATAAAAAGGTAATTTGGGTTTTACTAGTTTGGGTATTGTTCAAGCGGGTACTTTCACTGTAAGTTTTACTTTCCTGTCATACTTGCCACGCGCGCTCTGGAGCTATGTTTTATTTATTTTGTTATTTGTCAGACATCAGGCCGTCGATTCCGAGTTCTTTAGATGTACACGTGTCCTCACGCCCTCTTAGCCCCGGATGCCGGTCACGTTGGTAAATGTGTGTGGTTCGATCAGAGATAAGAGAGAGGAGGAGTTGTGTCTTCGCAGACCACGTGGGGTGGTAAGCGTAAATACTCCCGCACATCGAAAATCGAGGGACTTCTGCCACTGGAACGGCTTAATGAGTCCACGCTGATTCTTGTACCCGTCTCCTTTCCCCTCTTCTCATTCTAAATTGTAACTTAATTGTAATGTTCAATAAACCATATTACCTGCCTTAACTCTGAAGCTTACTTGAAATATCTGACGTCTCATATATATATATATATATATATGTAACATTACAAGTCAAAAGCCTATGAAAATCCCATATTTCTGGAACTACGCAGTTTAATCCAGTTGGAACAAAGAAATCTGCGTTCAAAAACTGCAATTAATACACGGTCCCCTCCAATTCCTTTGTAACTTTGTAGACGGTCCCCGCAGCCAGCCACATAGGCGTCTTAAAAGTCATAACAAACCCTGGGAAAACCGCTGCCCAGTTTTAGCTTTTGGCCAATGGTTGCAACGCGTTTGGGGTCATGTGTCATGACGTCCAGAACTTTTATAAGGACCTGCGACGGATCAGGAGGAGATTTTCCCGTGACGCAACTGCTAAGATAAGATGTACCCAGTCGTCAAATAAAATTATGTAATCGCAGTTGGAGTCCGTCTTATTTCTTCCATCCTTGGCCCAACTACGACTACAAACAGCGGGCGGCCGGGGTCGGCTCTAAGCCAGAGTCTTTACCCAGTCGCGCCGCATCGCCTGTTCTGCCCGTCAACGCCTCGCCTAGTACTCCACGCCGAGAATGCGCCACGAATGCCTCTCCCTCTGGTTCACGACTACACAGCACTCCCGCAATAGCGGCTCAGAGTCCCGAGCCATCCAGGAGACCTCAACATCCATGCCTCACCCTCACCTTACCACCGGTTCCACGACACAGAACTCCCGTAACACCTAATGTTACATAGAAGTCGGCAGCGATAAAAAGTCTGCGCGCCTCAACAGCCCTCGCCTTCTGCTCAAACACTGATGATGATCATACGCAGCTAGCTCCTACGACGTTCCTTTACATACATAGAAGTCGCACAGGATTGTACCTTCAGCGGGAAAAGCGATCAACAAGCCGTTCGTTCCTACACGCCTGCACCGCGAGAGTCCGACATCGTGTTTTTTCCCCCCGAAAGCGCTCATTTCAAGATATTCATTCGGTCTACATCATGGTTCTTCAATTGGTGCAATCGCGGAGAAGTTGATTTTTTTATTTTTTTATTCTCCAAGGCGCGCCCACATATTTTTTTTTTTTTTTTTTTTTTTTTTTGTGCGTGCTCCTCTACTGAGAAAGTGGGAATGCATCTCTAGTTCGCCCAAAATGTTTACCTTTTCTTAGATATTTCAACAATTGCATGAGTTATTTGATTCAACGAAATTTTGCTCTCTCGTCTGCCAGCTCTGAAGGAATTAACTGAACTCTGACCTCACCCAGTGGAGAGAATTTACTGAAAGCAGCTGATGATCAACCGCGTCTAAAAGTGTTTATCTTTATGTGTGCGTAGTTAGCGTGTTGAGAGGTAAGTGAATAAAAAAGAAAAAAGAGAGAGAAGAGCATTGAATTGTGTAATTCTGTTCTTATGTCTAATAAACTGAGTTTGATTAATGAAATTATATAAACTGATTGCATAATTATTAAATTAGAACTTTTTTAGTATTTTGAGAATATATTAGTGTTTGTTTTTATTTTTAAAAGAGAAGAAGAAAAAGGACAAAAATAATTAAAAACTTAATTAAGAATCATTTATTTTAAATCTTTATTATTTTAGTGTATTTTAGTTTTGATAATATATTATTTCTTTAAATAGTTCACAATAATTTCATTTGTATTTATGTTTTGTTTTATTTTAATTTGATTTTGGTAGCATAATTTATTGAGTAAGGGTATATAGAATAGAAATTGTGTTATTTCATGTTCTTGCGATCAGGTAAAAAGGTGAAAGGAATAATGGCTACTAATATTGAAACGCAGACTGACTTCACTGCCTTAGCAAGTGACGGTTCATCAGGGAGCAATACTGTTGACAGTAGCTCGCAAACCTTCACCAACGTTACCAACTAGAATAATGAAACTCAAACGATGACTAACCATGCAAATGCTACCAGCATTGTTGACTCTTATAATAAAGAGTTTATAGCTTCCTACTGTCCTGAAAGCAATATGAAATTTCATAACTGGTTGAGTTACTTTGAAAACACGTGTTCGGAATTAAATAAAACGGAACAGTGGAAAGTCCAAAATGTTAGTAAATATTTAAGTGGCAGTGCACTAACCGAATTTGTAAATACATGCCCATAACTTAAATACCTGGTCTGATATTGTTGAAGTTTTAATAGAAAGATTCATTTCGTGTAGTTCATTTTCATTCGCAGATTTTAAGAGTTTAAAACTCGAGAATGATTCCGACTTAGTATCGTATTTTCATAAAAAATTATAGGCAGAAATTTAAGTTTGTCTAGTGATTTGATTATGGAGGGATTGACGAACGGTCTCCCTTATAATATACAAGCATTATTAGTTTTAAAACCCCCCAAAACAGCCACGGAATGGCTAGAAATTGCCTCAAAATTAATAAAGATACAAAAGGTACCAGAGAAAACCCAGCCACGCTCAGTTCCCAACTATACTAGTAAAGCCTCCTAGAGAATTACTACAAGCCTAAATGCTCTTTCCGCGAGGGGATGTGACGTCATGACCCGGGTTCCCACCTCGCGCAACACCTAAGCACGTTCCTCGTTTGTTTTGTATTCGCTGTTTGCTTCGCTTTGTTAATTGTCATTATTTAATTCGATAATTAAACCACGTAATTATATTCAGTAGTGTTTTACTTGGATTATAGCGTTACAGTGTCTTGATGAAGAACTTTATAACGTTACACTGCAAATTAAACTCGTAAATCTGCAACTGATTCCTCCCGAACTGTTTGCCCATTGTCAGTGCTCTGACTTCCATAAAGATGTACTGATTGCAATAGATTTTATATGTTATTTCTATATACTTAAACATATACCCCATCGAAAATTATGTATCAGCATGGATAGTTATTTTTCTAGGGCACTTAATAATTTCAATAATTATGCTTAAGTCATGGTTAGACAGTCATGGTTTTTAAAGTGTATTTTGGAGCGTAAATATATTTCAAGAATAAAACAAAATTAGTGTATGTCATTCCGGTTTACGAAATAATGCTCTCTATTAAAAAAAAAAAAGGAAAAAGAAAAAGAAAAACTATATGCCGCATCTGTAGTTCTTTTACAGAAGCAAGAAAAGTAATTTAACCATAAATTATTGCTTAATAGCAGTTTAAGGACAATAATCACAACAATGAGTATGTAATCCCAATATGTAATCCCAATATGTAATCCCAATCTATAAAAACACTAGTACAGGAGGCAATTTAATCTATCCATATATAAACATATATTCATTGATATGTAATATTCTGCACAATTTAGTAGTAAATGCACAGCGCATTTCACTAAATTACTCTTGGACGGTTTTCCATTTCCATTAGTTAATATGGAAAAACCTAAATCTTTTTTTTTTTTTTTTAACATAAAGCAATAACTTTTAATGGTAGGGATGGACATGAGACGTGAGAAATCTCGCATTTTCTCGCGTTGTCGTCTCGTCTCGCGAGACGATACGAGAACGCGAGACGAGACGTGAGGCGAGAAAGGAAACATTTTGCGAGACGAGACAGAGTCTGATCTCGCGCGAGATTTATCGCGAGAATTTCTCGTCTCGCATAACTTTACGATACGAATTACTTTTCAATCAGAATAGAAGTGCTTTATTTGAGGAGGCATGCCATCCTGAGAAGGGAGGGTACACTTTTCCTGAAGCCTGCAACGTTTAACTTGAGTCTCTTTGTTATCGTTCCTGGTATAGTATCAGCACTATACAATACATACAAACACGTAACATTTAAAATTAGGAAGTACGAGCGATATACAAACCACAAAAAGGATAAGATATGTAAATAACACCTCAAAAATATGTCTCTAACTTGATCTAGTGATAGACAATTAGGTAATAGTCATTACAGAGAAAATTCAGTTTCCCCCCCCCCCCAATTACTATTTTAGTACATATGAATTTATAATCTAGATAATTGGGATATATGGGGCCCCCTTTTTCTTCAGGGACACCGGGCTACTGTCTTTCTTGCCCGTGTGATAATCGGGCTCAGAGTATATCGGGTATATCAGAGAGAGATTAGAAGTAGAGAAACTTGCATTTGCATTAATGCCTATCCAGCGCGTGGTTGAAATGAATCACGGAAAAAAAAAAAAAGCGTACCGGGAAAAAGCGCACCGGAAGAAAGGGCACAATATTGAAAGGGTTTGTTTTTTGAGTTGAGAGAGGCAGGGGGGCGTGAAATAAAAAAAATTGAGAAACAAGTGGGCTTCTAAAAGAGCGTAAACAGAGGAACGTTAGTGTATTTAGTATTTATTTCTATTGAAAATTGCCATCCAGATAACTTTTCCAGGGACAGTGGCCTGATTTGTGAGTACACAGTATGCACAGCAGCCCAATGGCTGTCCGAAACGCCTCATTGCCCTTTAACTGTTTAGTGTTGTGAATTTTTTGTATCAGTTTTATACTACAATTTTTCATACTCGGAATGACCCCCTCCCCCTCGCAATAGAAGCATTTGTATGTGCGCCCTTGTATAAGCCCTTTGAAAATTTAGACGAGATGGCATGTACACCGACTCAAGAAGGTTTTTGACAAAAGAAATTATAAAGCGTTTTCTAATAGGGATGGCACAATTTTAAATGGTTAGAATGGCAACACTACGTATAATTTTTTGACATTTCTTGTGTCATTTGTATTTAGTATGCTTTGCCATTTAATCAGGGAAAGACACACGCTTGAACAACGTTTTGAAATTTAATCAAAATCAGAATTCATATGTGAATATTGAGAGAAATTTGAGAAGAATTCATGGATGACATAATTAAGTTCTTGTGATTTCTTTCTTTAGGGATATGTTAAGCCACAAGTTTATGCTGATAATCCAATAACAATTGAGCAATTAAAAAACCGACACTGAACGTGTTATTCGTTAAATGACACCAAAAATTTATGTGAGAGAGTGATGGAAAATTGGGTTGACAAAATGCGGTATCTACAGAGAAGTCGTGGTGCTCACATACTCGATATTATTTTCATACATAATGGCGTAATGTAAGCTTTCAAAAAAAATAAAAAAATTGTGTCTCACTGAATAATTTATGTGTTTTTTTTATTTTTAAATTTTATCACTCTTAATGAAAAACCCTTTATAAAAATTAACAGAGGAAATCCATAATCTTTGTTTTCTCTATTAATACAAAAATGAAAATTTAGAAAATAGCTTAAAAATAAAATAATTCATGCATTTTAATTTAATATAACATTTTATGAAATAAAAAGATAATATATCACAGAAATTAAAACTAATATAGTATACTTCGTTATTTTAAAGCAACATCTTCAAGAAAACTTAATTAATTAATTAAAGACATTTCTCATTATTAGATTTATATTATTATTAACTAATGTTACTCTCAAATCTTCTAATATGTATATATATATATATATATATATATATATATATATATGAGTACATGATTAGACATATATCATATGAGATCTGAAATTATTTAAAGAGATACGATCTGTACAGTCTGCAATGATACAGGTCTTTTACAATGTGATGTTAATAGTTTATATCAGCGGTACATTTAACAACAAATTATTCCTTAATCTTGCGAACTGTAGTATTCTTAGTTATTCTCGTGAATCCCAAACTTTAATTTATTCTTATCATATTAATAATCTTTTATTTCGTTGTGATTCTAGAATTGACTTGGGTGTTGCTTTTGACTTGAAATTTGACTTTTCTTTTCATATCAATAACATCATTTTTAAAGCTTATGAAAAATTTGGTTTTCTTAAGCGTACACTGTTAAAACTATCAGTTCAACGATGAACCATGCATAGGTGAAAAGTAAACCGAGTTACCAAAAGATGGTGCGATCACTTTTAGAAAAAAAAAAAAAAAAAAAAAAAAAAAATCTGGAGTGACTCCACTCGACTTTCCGAACACTTACGATTAAGATCATTACCAAGCATTTAAATAAATTTTAATCGATGAATAATTCAAACATATATACCAAATTGAAGTTCTATCGAATGTACCGTTTAAACGCTAGCGCACTTTCAAGAATTTCCTCCCATAGGTCATAATGTAAAAGAAATCTTTGTCGTAGCCCTGTAGAAAAACTATAAATCCTGTACACACCAAAATCAATACCGGTCTTCGACGGTGGTTTATAACAAGTATACCCAATTTGAACTCGACCAAATGTACCGTTTAAACGCTAGCGCACTTTCAAGAATTTCCTCCCATAGGCCATAATGTAAAAGAAATCTTTGTCGTAGCCCTGTAGAAAAACTATAAGTCCTATGCACATCAAAATCAATACCGGTCTTATAATGGTGGTTTATAACATGTATACCCAATTTGAGCTCAATCGAATGTATCGTTTAAACGCTAGCGCACTTTCAAGAATTTCCTCCCATAGGCCATAATGTAAAAGAAATCTTTGTCGTAGCCCTGTAGAAAAACTATAAGTCCTATACACACCAAAATCAATACCGGTCTTGCGACGGTGGTTTATAACATGTATACCCAATTTGAGCTCAATCGAATGTACCGTTTAAACGCTAGCGCACTTTCAAGAATTTCCTCCCATAGGCCATAATGTAAAAGTAATCTTTGTCGTAGCCCTGTAGAAAAACTATAAGTCCTATGCACATCAAAATCAATACCGGTCTTATAATGGTGGTTTATAACATGTATACCCAATTTGAGCTCAATCGAATGTACCGTTTAAACGCTAGCGCACTTTCAAGAATTTCCCCCATAGGCCATAATGTAAAAGAAATCTTTGTCGTAGCCCTGTAGAAAAACTATAAGTCCTATACACACCAAAATCAATACCGGTCTTGCGACGGTGGTTTATAACATATATACCCAATTTGAGCTCAATCGAATGCCCCGTTCAGGAGCTATCGTGTTCACTCACATACACACACACACACACACACACACACACACACACACACACACATACATACATACATCTCGTAAAAATAGCATAAATGAATTCAGAAGACCTCAAAACGTGTAAATACACCAAAATCTCGAATTAGAATTTTTTCATGATTACAATACTTTCCCTACATGGTACATGTTCGGAAAGTAGAACAAGAATTATTGGTTCAACTTGAAGTATGGTTCGAAGTTACACCTTGATTCAGTATTTTCTTCACTGTTCAACGATCGAAATAAACCAACCAACCATTGAGAAACACAACGCACAACACAGCGACAGCAGCATCCGCGTTAGGGCTAGCAAGCAGGTGTCTGTATTCGTATCTGCATTATCTCTTCTTGGAGCCCAATAAGTATGTATTGTATATTTCTCATTCATTTATTATTTATATGTGAATTCTGAAATGTGTTTTGACCTAATAAGAATATTAACACAAATTTACTGTATTTAGAGCTTAAATACGACTGTGCCGCATGCAGCTGCCAATATGATTTCTGACAATCGGGTTTATCCGTTTTTCCTCGAAAATGGGGGAAAGCATATAGGGTGCCAATTAGACAACTGGTCAAAAAAAGTCGACGCAAAATAGGGGTCGTTAAGGTGCCTGCCTACCTTTAAAATGCAATTTTCGGTCAAAAATCCGATTTTTAGTTTTTGGCTATTTATTAAAGCTTAATTTATTAGCTTTCTAAATCCGTTTGAATTTTCTTTCTATCATGTTTAGAACTTGAGTTATACGAATTTTAATAGAAGTCACTTGGAAGCTTTCGAAACCGGAAGTAGGATTCTGCCGCCGGAAGTGAATCGTAAATGTTTGTTTACATTACTATTTTACCTAATATGAGTATTAAACTTTGTTACTAGTTATAAAATGAGCATGAAAAATAAAATTGAAAACCTCAAATTATTTAGAATGTGTTAAATATTTGTGGCAACAGCAGTTTTTACTTAGAAATCTGGCATTAAAGTTAGGCTACTACGTTTGTTTACATTTTCGTCGCGTGTTTGCCGTGCTTCCGTTATGAGTGTTTATAAGCTTTTTAATATTAATTTAATTTAGCTTTTTAAATCTTTTTTGACTTAAAATGGGAAAAAGTATTGGCAGGAAGAAAAAACGCCAGTTTCATGGCAATAGATACAGCAAATCTAACGAAAATGACACTCTCGAAAATCATGCTGTACGTACTATAGCATGTGCAAAACTGGACACAGTTACCACTAATTCGAGTGTTGAATTAGCAGATCAATCAATGAGTGGAAGTAGAATTATTGATTTAGTGATATTGTGCAGTGTTTTTTCTGACATTTGCTGTCCTCAATGTCTGAATTTAGGATTAACTTTAAATGAAGACTCAAGGTTTGGATTATGTTCTCATTTTGTTTTGAAGTGTAACAACTGCAACTTTTTGAAAGGTTTTGCTTCATCCAACAAGGTAAATAATGAGTCAGAGGTAAACAAGAGATTTGTTTATGGAATGAGGCAAATTGGCAGAGGTTTCTCTGCGGCTTATAAATTTTGTAGCACTATGAATTTACCAAGACTTGCAAAAGCTACTTATGAAAAGTATGAAAAGAAACTTTTGAAAGTTGTAGCAGATATAGCTGAAAGTTCTATGCTAAAAGCAGCTGAAGAAGTTCGCTCAACAACAAACAGCGATGAATGTGGAGTTTCGGTGGATGGAACTTGGCAGCGAAGAGGTCACACATCATTTAATGGCTGCGTTGCAGCTATTTCAGTGGACACTGGAAAGGTTTTAGACCTGGAAGTTATGTCTTCGTACTGTAGAATATGTAAAAAGTTACATAACTTCTCAAAGAATGCTGAGTTGGACTCATTAAAAGCTGATCATGTGTGTCAATGCAATTTTGAAGGTGCTGCGGGAAAAATGGAGACTGTTGGTGCATCACGCATTTTTCAGCGGTCTGTGGATCAACGGAAGTTGAAGTATTATGGTGACGGGGATTCCAAAGGTTTTCAGTGTGTACAGGACACTTACGGAGAAAAAAGTGTGACCAAATTAGAGTGTATTGGACACATACAGAAACGTGTAGGTTCACGTTTACGGAAACTAAAATCAAAAACCAAAGGTATCTCGGGAAAGGGTAAGTTGACTGACGCATTTATAGACAGGCTCCAGAATTATTATGGAATTGCCATTCGTGCTAATGTTGGGGATTTGAAAAGCATGCAACAAAATGTTATTGCAGTATTATTCCACTGTGCATCGAATGCAAAGAAGCCAATGCATGGACAATGCCCAACTGGAACACAGAGCTGGTGCTTTTATCAACGAGCTCTGGCAAAAGGGGAAATCAATATAAAAGAAAAGTACCCTGGTTTACCCAACGACATCCTAAATACTGTAAAGCCGTCTTATTTAGAACTGTGTTCTAGGGAAATTTTGGAAAAATGCCTACATGGAAAAACACAAAACGCCAATGAGTGTTTTAATGGCTTTATATGGCAGAGAGTGCCAAAGGAAGTGTTTGTATCGCTAAAAAACTGTGAAATTGGGGGCGTATGATGCAGTAATACAGTTCAGTGAAGGCTATCAAGGCTGTCTAAAAGTTTTAACAGATCTAAATATCACAAATCCTGGGTATTTTACCGTGTAAGGATATCGACAGCTCGATGGCTTTCGAATGACCAATTCAAACCGTCATTCAACCCCAAGTGCACATAAACGTAGAAAAATTTTAAAAGCAATTAGAAAAAAAAAAGATCATTGTTCATAATAATAGAGATGGCGAGCTGTACAAATCAGGAGCATTCTAAAAATAAATTTTGTATTTATGAGGTAAGATTTAGTATTTGTTTCTTTTTTATGCTTTTTCTCAAAATGAGATTTTTACGATTTTGCTTTATCGCAAAACACCATAACTCAAAAAATTATTAATGCAATGTTTTGAAACTTTGACAAAATACTCTTGAGGAGTCATTTTAGGTACTGAACTACTATGATGAATCTAGTTAAATTATTATTTTTTTTTTGTTGTTGTTGATAGAAGTTATGATTTGTCATGTATATTCGTGATTTTTCCCCGCATAAAATGTTAACTTCTCTAAAATATTAAATAACATTGTTAGAGTTTCGAGTTTAGTTCATTCCCTTAAGGACCTTTCAATAATCAAAATAAAATTTACAGAATAAAAATATCTTTATTTAAATTTGACTTACAATGTTTTCTTAAAGTGCTTTTTTTCGCAAATTTTATGCATTTCGCAAATTTTGAGCCTAAATATCAAAATATTTTAAAATTTGCATATTTTTTCATGTTATTCGCAGTTTTTAACTGTATTCTGTTATATAATGCACATAAATTAGCAATTTTTTAATTATTAAGAAAAATCCCCCCCGACAGTAGGCAGGCGCCTTAAGAAAGTGCGAAGGTGCTATTTTCTGATCAATCCTTTCTAACTGATACGGTTTCCCGATCTTTGACTGAGAAAACAGGGGCCAATGAAGTCGTTACTGGGCAATTTGAAGGTCGTTAAAAAGCCATTAAATTGTCCCCTCTCCCCGTTGTCAACTGTAGGGCAAAAGCGGTTCTAGAGTTGCAGTCTGGGAGGGGTACTGATATTTTATAATTTAAAAAAAATTCAGTGTCTCAGAGAAGGATTGACTACTGAGGGGCGCACAATGGAAAGGGGACCCTTCTGACTGCACAATACACTTCATATCTGTAAACTAGCTGAAGCAGCCGTTCTTCGCTGGGAATGGTTATTGTCAAAATCAACAAATACAAATGAAAATAGTACCGCAGTGGTCTGGGCGCTCAACTCCGTTCCCGTAAGAACACGGCAAGTGAAGCCAGAGGCGAAGAGAGCCAAGTCGGGGCCCCGGGGATAAAATCTTTGGGGTCCCTTTGCTATCTAGAAATCCTTTTGATATCGCATCAGACCAATCATTTATTCCTTACTAAAACTATTCCTCATTTAAAGAAACTTTAAATTAATTGTAATTGGAAAATAATTAATAGAATTAAAATTATTAATTTAAAAGAGTATTATACTTTAATAAACATACATGCTCTAAAATATACCAACATTTTGTTTTGAAGGTTTCGTTACCTCCATAGAGAAACTGTATTTGAAACGTTAACATTTTTGCATGGCATGTTTCATCAGTATTGAAAAAATGAATATTTTTAGTCATACTTCCATGCAAGCAGGCAGACAAAAAAATTTCAGAAGTCCAAACGAGTGGAAATTTCAAAATTTCTCATTGAAAGTCTTGACCTTTAACATTTTGTTAAGGAAAATTCAAAATTCCGGAGGTTGGGTGGGCCCATAGTCTCTCCTCTGGCTATACCCTTTCTTCCACTATTTAACAATGTGTCTCGAAAAAAAAATGATTTCTTGTTAAATAAATCTTTTCTACTTTTAGTCATGGCAAACCTCTGAATAACACCGTCCATGTCTACTTTTCTTGCAAAAGAAGACTCAATCACTAACACTCCTCGTTTTTGTCAGGTGGGTGGTTTATGCTTTAGCCGGCTTTTTGTAATTTCATTCAAAAATTAATTTGAAACATCCGGGGACATAATCTGGTTTTGGACTTTTTTTTTTACAAAATTGACAGCACACAATTAAGTATCGTATAAACAGCAAAAGCGGGGCCCCTTCACAAGCTGAGGCCCTGGGGATTTTTCCCCTGCTCCCCCTCCCTTCTGCGCCACTGAGTGAAGCAGCATCCGGCCTGGCCAGTGCTCGGGAGGGTGAACACCCTCTCGGCTCGTCCGCTGTCGGACCGTGTACGCTCGTGGGAGCTGGTGCACGTAAAATCCGTCGTGGCTCCAATGTTGTTAAACGATACCTCTGGGGGTGCCGATTTCAGGTGGTGGTTGGTCCCTCATCTGGAATCGGTTCAAACAAGTAGAAGTCTAACCCCCCCCCCCTCCCTCCCCAACAACAACAAATGAAAATAAGTAAATAAATATCAAACAAATTTTGGTTATAGATCTAATTGCCTACAAAAACTGTTTTAGAATATTCTTCAGGCATAGTTTAAGTATACTTGATTTTTTTTAAATACTGTTTGGAAAGTGCATCATATTCCCCGCGTATTTGTCCTCTTGTTCTTCAAAATTGAAATCTATGTTAAAATCGCCTAATCCCCGCCATGCATATTCTAGCTATATTTCACCTTTATTTACTCGAATATAGACACCAATATTCTCATTAAATAAACAATAGGGTTAGGCAATTTCCCGATAAAGATGTTTGTGTTTTGTTGTATTGTGGGATTACCGCCGATTAGCAACACGTGGGCTCTAAGCCGAATGGCGGGGTGCCCTCCGTGGGGGTCTTTCTAAGGGGTCCTAACCTGTATTTACGCTAAGTTCCGGAGGAAACCACGGAAATTCCGAACGGTTTGGTTTTGAACAAGGCATCTTCCGTCACCCAGCACAGCGCGTTATGCGCTTGGCCACTGGTGGGCACTCGACAAAGATGGAAGATATCGCTCCGGGGACTTATTTCTTTTATGCCAATTTTCGTGATACATCATCGAAAATGGCAAACCTTGGGAATTTTTCTTTTTAATCTGGCAACCCTTGAAACTTGATTCGCCCTTTCACCAGGTAGACAAAAATCTTTGTCCTGAAATTAACAGCACCCAAGAGCTAAATATTACATAAAAAACACCTTTTTTTTTGTCAACTTACCCTTTATAATGGTCGATTTTTAAAAAAATTTGAAAAAGATTTTTATGAATTTGTGTTCGTTACATTTTAATGCAAGATTTTTATGGCTATCTTCATTTTCCTTCGATATATGAAGACAAATATGAAAATAACATTTTAGCCCCTCACATCAGTTTGAACTCTAACTCTAAAAAACTCTGAAAATGACTGTTGTGCATTCGTGTTAGCTACATTTTAGAGCAAGAATTTTGTGGCTATCTCTTTTTCCCTTTGAGACATGATTGAAAATTTTGACCCCCTTATTCCCGTTATGATGTGAATTCTACAAAAAACCTGAAAATAATTTTAAGGAATTTGTGTTCACTATATTTTTAAGCAAGAATTTTAGGCTATCTCTTCTTCCTCTGACATTTGAAGGGAGATATGGAAAGAATGTCAAAGAACGTTTTGGCCCCTTACACCCACTTGGGTGCGAATTCTAAAACACCCTGAAACAAATTTTTAGGAATCCTTGTTCGCTACATTCTAAAGGAAGAATTTTATGACTATCTCTATTTCCATTTGAGATATGATGGCAAACTAGAGAATAACGTGTTGGCTCCTTTTTATGCGCATTCTAAGGAACCCAGAAAACGAATTTTAAGCATTTGTATTCCCTATACCTTTAAGCAAGAATTTTAAAGCTCTTTCTTTTTTCTCTCTCATATATCAAGAGAAATGTGAAAAGAACGTTTTGGACCCTTACCCCCGTTTGGATACGAATTTTATAAAACCCTGAGAATAACTTTTAGGTGTTGCTGTTAGTTGCATTTTAAAACAAGAATTTTACGGCCATATCTTTTTTCTCTGAGATGTGAAAGGAAATGAAAAATAACGTTTCGGCCCCTTACGCCCGTTTGGGTGCGAATTCTATAAAACCCTAAAAACAACTTTTAGGTATTTGTGTTGTTACATTTTAAAGCAAGAATTGTGTGGCTATTTCTTTTTAACACTGAGTTATTAAGGGAAACGTGAAAAGAACGTTTTGAGCCTCCATCCCCGTCTGGGTTCGAATTTTTAAAAATCGCTTATTAAATGACGCCTTGGGCACAAAAGTTACAAGCTACTAAAATTTCATATCTTTGCCTCTAGTAGATTTGGCTGGGCGATGATCGTCAGTCAGGACATCTTGCTTTATATATGAAGATAAAATGTTTAATTAATCATCAAATGTGAAATAAATGTTTAATTAATCACATAATTAATGAAGTATGTAAATACGGAAAATAATAACCTTGCATCTTTGCTTCCCCCCCCCCCCCCATCGATCAAAATTATTGTTATATTTGAAGAGTTCCTATGTTTGCCATGTAGATGTTTATTTCACCCCAGTGAATTCCCCATGCAGAATTATTTTTTACTTTTGTTTTCAAAATCCTGGGAGGGGTAATTACCCCCATTACCCTCCCCGTAAAACCGCCAATGCTGTAGGGTCAGTAGAGAGATAGTCTTTCCGGTTTTTCTGTTTGAAGACACTCTGCAGTTATTTGGCATTTTGTTAGTCCGCATTGCATGATTTTTGTCTTTTTACGATGGACGAAATAACGTATTGTCGCCTCTAAATCAAAGAATCTAAGTAAAGTAGTGCATTGCTTCATTACTATTAGCTTTTCATGTTCAATAAATAAACAAATTAACACAGCGCACACCAGAAGCTAAATTACATAGAAGTTTTAAAAAGTTAATAAACAATTAATGCATAATATTTAGTTCTAAAAAGGAAGTTTTTAGACGAATTGCTGTCAAAAGTCCAGTTTTAAAAATTAATCTTAGATTTGTGTTTCTGTGGTTATCTTTTTGATTAATTGGGAGAAAGAATATTTAAAAATAAATTTTAAATTGAATATTTATATGCTTATTACAAAATTCTGATTAGTTGTATATATTATCCTAAAAGGTTGTTTATAATATTGGTATATGCTGTAAAAAATAAGAAATACACTCACAGCTATAAACAACAATATAAATGTTACATTAAAAAAAAAAAAAAATGTGCCGGGCGGTCATTATTGAAGAATCAAATCTGAAACATGGCCAGTATGGCCAACATTTATATTCAAATTTGAGAATGTCTTTCAACTTTTTAACTGTTCTCTCCTATAGACAAAAAAAAAAAAAAAAAACAAAAAACAACGCATAAGTGAAAATTTCCTTTTTGCGTCCAGCAATCCAATAATCCAAAAATCCAATAAAATCGTCTGTGTGAATTAATGATAGATAGTAATGTATTCAATATAAAATATCATAATGTTCTTTTTTCGACCAAATCATGTTTTTTTTTAATAAGGCGAATAGTTAAATACTGTTAAATCATTTTAACTCGTTATTGGCTGCTGTCATTTTATAGTTTTTGAACTGAATGATAATCGTTTATGAGACTCATTCGTAGACAAAGAAGTATTTTCAAAAATATGCATTCTATTCTATGATTTTCTTAACATATCTATTAGTTGTATTTCCTATCTCCTTTGAAAAAAAAATTTTTTTTCTCTCACATAACAGACATTATTCAGAATGAAATGTGCGTTTGTAAAATATAATACATAAATGCAAGTC
Source organism: Cheiracanthium punctorium (assembly GCA_038373885.1). Lineage (NCBI taxonomy): Eukaryota > Metazoa > Arthropoda > Arachnida > Araneae > Cheiracanthiidae > Cheiracanthium > Cheiracanthium punctorium. Next base: position 18,562 of record JAWZYV010018732.1, read on the forward strand.
CACCAAAAAAATGTAAAATACACTATTACTTGTGTTTTAATTTTTTTTCGTAGACTTGCATTTATGTATTAATGGCGTGCTAATTAAATATATTTATAATTAAAAAATTAAATTTTATGCGTATTATAACGTTTAAAACGAAACATAAATCTTAAATGAGTTAACAAATCACGAATGTCTATTTTATACGCAGACATTTGCTATATCGCTTTATTTTTGTAAGAAATGTGATTTAGATAACTTTTCTGGATTTATTATCAGGTTGTAACGAAAGTTTTCCGCCATATCTGCCTGAAAAACTAACTTCTTAGATAACTGTATTGGAACTTTCGGTACCAAACCTGCACAGTGTCACATTATACAATACAATAGTACTTAAAGCTGTACTCATAATTTGTTGATATTCTAGAGCTGACTTTTTGCAACACAACTGGAAGTTAATGATGGTTCTAATCCTCTAGAGCTATAGTTCCATTATGAGACACCTTGTACTTAATGATAACTATATTTTTCAGAGATTTCACAACACAGTGTTATAAAGTAAGCGTCTTTCTTTCAAATGTCAAAAATAGTTCGACAAAATATGAGCAAATACGCCAATGCGAACTGTGTTCCGACGATGTTTGCGGTGGCGGGAAACTTTCGTTACAACCTAATAGTTTGTATTTTTTCTAATAATTAGAATTGTTTTTGATTAGCTAATTATTATATTTGAAAAGTACGTTTAAAGACTTGTTGCTTCTCTGAAAAGAAGTATTAGTTTTACTTTCTGCAGTATGTTTATCAAACTTTTTATTTCATAAAATATTACTGAAGAGTAGTTTAAAAGAACCTTTTTATTATTGATGATACATAAAATCAATAACTCGTTGTATAGCGACTTGAAAATTTTTAGGATGCCTCTTCAAAAGTTTTACTCTTGGACGGCGTACAATGTAATGGTTGACAAACCTGAATCAGTTAGAGAACTTTAAAAGGAAATTTTTAAATATCCAAAATTTTAGAAAATACGCCACTCTTCGAAAAATTTGCCAAAAAACTTCAGGATTTTAGCGAAGTAGCGGACCAAACTTCAGGATGATGTCGAAGTCCGTATAATTGGGATTTATATCGGAGGTTGAATGGTTTATATGAGGTTTCGATATGTTGAGCGAGCCGGAGGGTGCCCATATTTGTGTTTTAGACTTATTCGTCTGTTTCAAACAAAATAAAGTTAATATATGTTATTAAGGATCATCACGTAATGACCTCGATAGAAAATAGTGTATGTGTAAAGAAGTTATTTGGTTAGGCTGTTTTAAATTATTAAGACGTGCGTTGTGACACATGAAAATCCAGTTTCGATACACTTAGTTGCAATATAATAAAAAGACGTTGAATACTGAAAAACTGTTTTATTAAACATATACTATTAAAACATTATTATAACGGGTGGTGGTGGCTCAGCGAAAATAAAATGACGTCCTATATGGACAGTGCAATTAAGATGGAATGGCTTAAAAATTACGCCAGCACAGAATTACACATTGGCAGAGCCCAGTTTACCCATTTAAGGGCCCGGGGCTGTGATAGTAGCGGAGCCCCCCCCCCCCCCCACGCACGCACATTTTTCTTTTTCTTTAATATGAATGTTCGTCATTAAATAAAATTTTATAGTGGTCATATTAGAATAAGATTCTCATTACCATTTAAATGAACTCTGAAACTGTTTGCAAAAAATTAATTAAAAAAAATTAACAATAAAAGAATCTAACACACCAACAAAAGGAAAAGATACTGCATCAAAAACTTTAAAGAATATATTTTGCAGATTAAAAAAATTAAATTGGCTTCTTCCTAGCCTTTGCCGCGCTGAAAGTTTCCATTATATCTTTAAAAATCCAGGTTGCTTGTTAAATCGTGCTCTGAGCACAGCAAAGCCAAACATTGCAGCTTATTCTGCTGCATTTTTGTTTTTCAAAGAGATAAAATTCTCTCTAATTTGGAGTTTACCGATATCAAATTGCAAAGCCGAAAGAGCAGAGTTAAATAAATACGTAATGCAATAAACATATTTGGAAAAATTTCTTTTAAGTCGTTTTTAAACATATGATCATAAATATGTATCGGTGATCAGAGCCTTATTATCACATGGGCAAATCGCGACTTTGCCCGTTGCCTTCAATATCAAATGTTGTTCTGAAATATTCTTTTTTATATCAAAATTTTATGAAAATTAAAACAAATTTTATAGCTCGGGGCCCCTGTTGGTCATAATCAGGCTCTGCGGTGATTTTTTTTTTTTTTTTTTTTTTAAGCTACAGCTTAACAAATATTGTGAAAATTCAATGACTTCAGATTTTGTGGCTTCAAAATATACTTCTCCTTCATAAAATTCAAGAAAATTATTGACTGATTCTTCATTTATTTAGTAATGAAATTGAAAATGCTGCATAGTGAGTTATAAGTTATCCTTTCTGAATTTAATCTATCGACTATCACGAATAAAGTTTTAACATTCCGTAACTTTTCCATGTCTTTAATTAAGTTTTTCAAATCATTGAAGAGTTACATGGCTAGTTGTTTTGGATTTGAGAGTACCATTGGTAAATTTTTTTCTTCTCAGTCTTTTTCCCTGATCCTTAGGTTAAGTCGCTACATGTGGAGATAGCAATTGAGATCTTTCTTTTAACTCAAATTGATCTCTGAAGGATGCAATATTTGCATTCCACCCTTTCAACAAGTTAACAGCTGTAAATAAATTCAAGACCTGGTTTTTAAGATAAATGCTAACTTTATTCGTAGCATTTAAAATGTTAGGCGTCTCTGTTGCACATTGTCTGTCAATGCAATGGAAGGTGAAAGAAGATTGATGCTGTTTGAAGCTAGTGTTTATTTACTCCAGTTTTTAGTATGTCTAGTTGTTCATGAGAATCTATGTCTTTTTTCTTTATGTATAGTCTGTTTATTCAGGCAAAAATTTTGTCTCAATAGATTTTGATTTTTTTCAGAAAATATGTTTAACAAAAGTACTCAATACCTTCAATCGTAAAAAGCCATCGTTTGATTGTAAAATTTACAATCAGGACGCACTAACTTTACCTTTATCTTCCATTAAAATAATTAACCCGCTCCATTTTTAGGTTCACATAAAATTTACGTTTCTTTTTATTATTTACTGGGTTTTCTTGGCCCTATCTAGGGCCCCCTTGTTCACTGGGCCCGGGGCTGCAGCCCCCTCAGCCCCCCTTAACTGGGCTCTGCACATTGGCGAGAACAAACACCTGGCTGAGATTAATAACGCCAATTCCAGAGCAACCCTAACAGTTAATCCAATAAAATTAAAAATGACGTAATCGCGGGCAAATATTTTAAAGTCGGAAGGGCAACAAATAATAAACACGCCAACACCAAGCCAAAGGAGAGGAATCCAAAAGTACGTTGATTTTGCAAACGGACGCAAATATAATCTATATTTAGCACACCGGTCTGAAGAGACGAATAAACAAGTAAGAATAGTGCATACGGGGAAAAGCAAATATACAGATTTAAAAACCGAAATGGCAGAAAAATGAAAAACAGAAGTGATTTAGAATTCTTGATTTTGGATAGATTACATTAAAGAAAGCCAAAGTAAATGATTATTAAATTAGATATGTGATCTCCATCACAGTATGTAGCGTTCTACAGGAGCACTCAAAAGAATATCGATACATTACTGCCTTTCAATACGGATACATTCATCCTTTCATCCTTTTCTAGCAAATACAGTAAGTATATAAACGTTTATAACTGTTTACACTTCAGTTAAAAGTTGGGGGAAAATTTTTAAACTTTTTTACAGGTTCTCCGAAAAATAAATTAATGGCGATGCACAGCATCTTTATAAGATTATCTCTTAAATCTCCCCGAAGTGTAAAGGTCCTTGGTTTTGGCCTATCCCACGGCTGCGGATCTAACTCTCTGTAGTTTTGGACGATTTTCTGCAGATGTAGCATGAATACGCGTCAGAAACACTTAACCCTTTGAGGCGCAACCCTTTCCCAATGCTGAAAAAAGGGCAGCCGTTCCCATCGCTCGACTTAACTACCAGCAAGATGACGGACGATCGAAACGTTCATCGCGTGCCACAGATCTAGAGACCCCTATTTTGACAGCAGCTGGCTGTGCCGGCATAGCCAGCTGTCGTCAGAAAAGGGTCTCTAGATCTGTGGCACGCGATGAACGTTTCGATCGTCCGCCATCTTGGTAGTTAAGTCGAGCTATGGCAACGGCTGCCCTTTTTTCAGCATTGGGCAATCTATCCAGCTGTTCTTCGCATTCTTCCATTTTACAGCAGATGTCAGTGCTGTTAAAAATAATCGTGATCATTTTTTTACGGGAAATGACGTGCTAAAAAGTAAAGAATTCTCGTGGAGCTGTGTCTCCCGCAACTATTTTTATAGAAATCAAATCTATTCTTCGTGACTGGCAGCAGTCAAAACGTCAGAGTTTGGTGTTCCCAGAGCGGGATCACTGCGCCTTAAAGGGTTAAAGAGATCCTGTGCCCAAGATGCCCTCGTTAGGTAGATAGACTTCATATTGCTTTGTCTTAACCACTAAACTAAAATCTCTCAATATTTAAGTACACTACATAACCAAATTTTGCGCAAACTTTGTTTCCCTTTGTGCGTAAAGTCCGTGAGGAAGACTTCCTTTCTACGAACAATACCTTTAAGATTTTACTATATATATTATTTATATTTGCTTAATTATTTACGTATCATTTTCATAATGTTTATAAAATGCTGAAATTCCATAAAATAATCTGTATTAGCCGAGTATTCGGTCAAAATTTAACTGAATAGGCTGAATACGAAGTACACTGAGTACTCACCTCACTACAACTGTGAAATTAATGAATCACGGAAAAAAACGCACAATATTGAATGGGTATGTATTTTTAGAAGATTTGGGGGGGGGGGGATCATGAATTTAAAAAAAATGTGAGAAACAAGTGGGCATTCAAAAGGGCGCAAACAGAGGTACATTAGTGTATTTTGTATTTATCTCTATCGAAAATTGCCATTCAGACAACTTTTCCAAGAACAGTGGCCTGATTTGTAAGTATACATTACGCAGAGTAGCCCATGGCCGTCCGCAACTCTTCATTGCCCTTTACCGTTTTATGATTTTTTTCTTTTAATATTATGAATTTTTTGTATCAGTTTTATACTAAATTTTTCATAATCTGAATGACGTTTCTCCCCCTCTAAATAGTTTAATTTGTTTGTATTCTTTGGACAAAGTCCAAAACTAGTCATTCAGTAACAAATTATAGCAGTTTCGAAAATTTTAAATACCATCTCTCACCTAACAGGCAACCCTAAAAAGAATCTAAGACTCCACAGATTTAACATGCACGTTCTCTGTAATATGTTATCACATTTAGTCTGATTTGTAATCAGCTGTAGCTTGTTAATACTGGTTTTCTTTTTATAAGTGCAAGAATTTATTCTGATTCATAGTAATTTATCTTGTTAACTCTTTGGTTTTAAATAATAATTCTTAGAATGAATGATTTATAAGTATATATATTTACATATAAATATTTTTATTTTTGAAAGTATTTAATTTAAATATTACTTCTCTTATTTTAGACATGCTTTATTTTCAGAATTAAATTATGGTATTAATAAGTCAATTAAAAAAAAACTTTTTAAACAAATTTTCATTTCTAAATGCTAAAAAAAAACCTTTTTAAAGAAACTGGTTAAAAATTATTTAAAACTACTTTCTTAAAATGTAAAATATCGGCTATATATAACTGTAATTAAAATTAATGTTTAATTAGTTTTGTTGGAATAGTTTTAATAATTATATTTTTACCATTATTAGTATTGCAAAGCTTATTGCCTTTCACCAACTTTGATTAAATATGCGCACCGGAAAAAAGGCGCATAATTTGAATGGGTTTATTTTTTTTAGTTGAGAGGTTGGGGGGGGGGGGGCGTGAAATGAAAAATGTGAGAAACAAGTGGGCTTCCAAAAGTGCGTAAACAGAGGTGTAATTTGTATTTATCTCTATTGAAAATAATTGCTGTTCAGATAACTTTTCCAGTAGCCCCATGGCCGTCCGAAACGCCTCATTGCCCTTTTGATAAAGTTTTTTTTTTTTTTTTTTAACAAGTCAATTGAATGCCCTCACCTGCCTCTTCTGCAAATTTTAACCTAGTATTTAACTGAAGACTAAGTGAAAATACAAGTGTTTCTATTGGAGGGGGGGGAGGCATTCAGAGTGTGACGCATGTTAGTGTAGAAATGATACAAAAAACAAACCAAAAAAAATCACATCACCAAAAAATCGCACTTTAAGATGCCCACTCTTTTTTTACATTTTTTTATTTCAAGTGCCAACCCACCCACACTCATCCAAAAAAAAATAAACCCCCCCAATATTGTGCGTTTTTTTCCGGGTGCGTTTTCCTCCCACTGAAATGAATAGAACCCACCATGGCCGAGTGATTGACACTGAACATGTAGATTGCTTTAGTGTGTCAGTCCAGGGTTCTGGTCTACCGCGCGACTGTCAGTCTAACAATCTAGTTTCAGGCTATTTTCTGATGTAACGCGAGTACCCGTTAGATTTCCGTGGCTGCGAATCTAATTGTCTGGAGTTTTGGACGACTTTCTCAAGATGAAATTTCTCCATGTATTACGTTGATAAGTAACACATGGGGAAATGAAGCATCTTTATAAGATAATTCATTCAATTTTCGTCATATGAAATTAACTTTAATCTTACAGCTTAAAACTTCATGCAACTATTGAACAGTTAAAAATATAAAAATTAATTGCACTAGCGACTCGGAAAAATTTAGAATGGCCAAAAGTATTGAAGTTTGAGAAATCTAATCATCTTTTCAAGAATAAGCCCAAAAAGAATGGACATGAAATTTGCCAGATTTAAATATTTTTGATTATTAGTATAATCGGAAACAATGCATCTGAAAATCACCGAAAAACAAAATTAGAGCTTCAGGAACCAATAATTTAAGTTGGCACCATGAAACATCGAAAGAAGTGTTGTAAAACATTGTGGATTCCACATCTAAAAGAGTGGCTGTTGTGATCAAAGTCAAGGCTGCTCAGCAACATAATAAATGATCTTTAGTTCAATTGCATTTATTTATTATCCTCTTATTGTAGAATAACTTGAAATTAATTCTTTATTCCGACGATCCAAAATGGATTATGATTTCTGTAATAATGTATGTATTTTTATGCTACTTTTTAATATTTAAATAATTATTTTTGTTCTTTAACTTTGTCTTTGAAGTAATTAATCTGTATGTTGACATTAAAAAATATCAACTATATTGATTTTTCTTTTTGACGAGGGAGAAGGGGCATAATCTTAAAAAGAGTTAGATTTCTATAAACCGCAATCCTATCTTCCCAGAGATCGGCAATGGTAAACCTAAAGTTTATTGCTTCTCTCCCCCTCATCCCCTGTTGTTTAGAGAGGGGGAGTACAGTTTCACTTAGAGGACGTTCCCTCATACTCTCTCCAGTTCAACGGAGACTCATCTCCGTTGGAAATAAAAATAATTACTGCTTGCTCTGCAATGCTCTTTGAAAGCAGCTACAGAAGCAGAGTTAGGCAAAATACATAAATAAATGTATTTTCGATGCAAAATACAAACTACATTTATTCAAACACAAAAAATTACAAAATACAAGATGCTTTCTATAAATTGAAAAAATACAAAATACATGTATTTTCTTAATACGCACAAAATACGAAATACGTCTAAAACTTCAATTAAGTAAAATTTTCTACAGAAACTTCTAGTTTATTTTATTCCAGTGTATTTTAAGATGAACAAACAAATGTAATAGTAACTTTTTTTTTTTTTTTTTTTTTTTTTTTACATATACATGAGTTTTTCCTGGAATAAATTGCATCTTAAAAAGGCATGAAAGCAAAAATGTGTGACAAGTATTTATTGAACGTTATTTTTCAGTGATAATGAATGGAATTGAAATATAAAATTAAATATATTTCTAAACGAAGATGAGTTGAATTTTATTTCTACTTTAAGATATATTTATAGCCTTACCATCGCACAGTAGTTATGTCACTGAAAATGGTAGACTACCGAAGAGTGAAGGTCCCGGGATCGGGTCCCATCGAGCAGCTGTCGATCTAACAGTCTGGTTTTTTGGTAGGTTTTTTCCAGATGTAACGTGAATACGCTTTAGAATCCCTTAGAAAGTTCTCCTACCTAGGCACCTTCCCATCCTTGGCAGATTGCCCTAGTATAGCGTTGCCATAATCACGCAAACACAAGATACATTCATATATTACTACAAAAGATTATATTACTAGAAGATTGTGATGGAGGAGTGGAACAATATCAGCCTTGGTGTTTTAAGAAAAGGACTTTCATCTTTGAAATCAAGATGCAATATGATGGTTCAAAGAAACTGCTATCAGACTGAACACATTAGAAAATAAAATTCTTATATTTATTTCTATATATTTTTTTGCAAAATCGTTACAAAAATGTGTGAACACCCTCTGTAGGGTACTTGCGGTAAAACCCGAAAAAAAAATTGTTGTGGAATATTACTTAAATGAAATAAATTTACGTTTCACAAATCACCCGTGCATGAAGATTTTCTTAACATTAAACTTTTAAACGCCTCTGTCACATTGCTCAAGAGTTCTTTAGGAGAATAGCAAAATATATTTAACATGAATGTAAGAAAATGCTTTATAAAAATTTAACAGTTTTTTTTTTAATTTTAGTTTTACAATGTTCTATATACGATTAATGGGTCAAATATTTCAGGCTCTACAAATACTCAAGAGAACACATTAAATTACGATATATGTTTCCGAAAAAAAAAAAAAAAAAAAAAAAAAAAAAAAAAATCTGATTTTCTCTTTTCTCTGACCAAAAGTTTAAATTTTAGAATGTCTGAAACTTTAGAGGATTTTGTCGAACTACTTATTAGTTATCAGCATCAGATATTATTAAATTTATACATTTATGCATAACTTGCAACTATCTTTATAAAATAAGAAAATAAATGTCAATTTATGAAACTAAACTCTTCGAATAATTTGTTGGATTCAATTAAAATATTCAGATAATTTACTTTGATTTTCGGGTAGAAATTAAACCTTCATAATGTGTGATTATTTATTAAAGATTATTTTAGTACGTGTTTTGATACTATCTGTGCAGTTTCTAGGACAACTATAAAATGGAAGAGCCATGTCACGTGCTCCGAATGGTGCCGTGCTCCTAGCGTACGTGCTCATAGCGTACACCCCATCAAGGGTGCTTCTAGCGTACATGTGGTGCTCGTAGCGTACATCTCCCCCTCCACCTGCTTCCGTTCTCACCACAGCAAATCTGACTAAATGTAGACCTACTTTAGTAGCGGCCATTTTAGTCCACAAAATCGTAGTTTAGAAAACAATAAAATATGGGGAGAAAAACCACCTTCTTTAGCAAGAAAATTGAGTTGCTGGTCATCCTATTGCTGTTCTCTTGTTTAAAGGTGTGCAAGCAATCTGTATACATAATGTATTATACTAGAAACCTCTCTTAAAATGATAAAAAACCATAATTTAAAAATATATTGCTATTTAAACTATTAATTTTTCTATCTGTATAAATGCCTTCTTGCTGTGTTCCCGGCTGAAAATCCTTTTCCTCTCTATATCCCCCGGTAGTCACTCCTTCTCTGAGGCTCTGAGTTTATATAAATTATAAAATAAATGGGGGGGGTTATATAAAATTATAAACCCCCTCCCTGACTGCAACTGTAGAACCGCCCTTGTATACAGGTTCCCGCAAGATGAACAAAGAAGGGCGGAAT
>JAWZYV010018733.1:0-23731 GCA_038373885.1 Cheiracanthium punctorium
ACCTGCAATTATTGTCAGCAGGTTGGAATGCACTTTATTTTCTTAAAAAGCACTGCCGTTCAGTTTTCTGCACTTGACTTTGGCAGTCGATATCGAAAACTAAAACTATGAAGTTTCATTTTTAAGGAGTATAGCATTTTTAAGAATGAAATAACGAAAATCTAATTTGAAAAAAAATTTATTTATTGTAAGTTCACATAAATTGCAACTTAAATGTTAAAAAACACGTGAAGTCAGAACATGTACAATACAATTCTACAGAAATAAATGTAGGACAATTTTATGTAAACGAACTAATATTTTACAAACTTGAATATACATGACAAGCTCAGAAGGTACACATTAATACAGCAAACAATAGCATGGCTTTTTCTACAATAAATAGTATACTAAAAATGCATTGGGGTCTTAATAGAAAACGTTTCTGTAAACAAAACTCAAAGCTCCATTATTTTCACAGAGATAAGGATTACAGCAGGGCGAAAATAATTGTGCACAGAACTTAAGCATTAAAAATTTATGCACCTTTGAGGGCTTAAATCCAAGTTACACTAAAAAACTTTTTTTAATAGTACAGACTATGGACACTGTAATATTAGATAACGTTTAGAAAGTTTAAAAGATTCGAGGTTAGAGAGTAACTAGGTGCTGACTGAAAATGCAATGGAAATACATGCTGGCCATCGTAAATGCAACACCCTGAAGGAAGCATGCAAATAATATGAAATTTACAACATGCATTAGCTGAGGTGAGATATGCAAATGATTAGAATTTCAGCGCAGACGCACATCAAGCGCGCCTGTGGCGCCACCTCAAAGCGCTATTTAAGGCTTGGAGATTTCGACGGTTTCAAGTACAGCAATTGTGTTTTTCTTGCTTTTTTTTCAAAAAAACGATAAATTATGCCTCGTAGGAAACAACGATCATCTTTTGATCAAGTATCCGAGTTTGACAGAGGAAGGATAGTGGCATACCGAGATTGTGGGTTATCTTTCAGGGAAATCGGTCGTCGTATTGGACGAAACCAAACAACTGTGATGCGGATATGTGATCGTTGGGTGCAGGAGGGTACGACGGACAGACGTGATCGACCGCATCGACCTCAGTGCACCACGTCACGTGATGACAGGCAGATTGTACGCATGGCAGTGACGGACCGCTCAGTCACATCACGAACCATATCACAGCAGATTCAGTCTGTAACGCATCATCCAGTGTCTGCGCGTACCATTCGACGTCGTTTACAGCAGAATGGTCTGTCCGCAAGACGTCCGTTGCTTTGTCTACCTCTGACGCGGAACCACAGACGTCTCCGCCGCCAATGGTGCGATGAAAGAAGGATGTGGACGACAGAATGGAATGAAATTCTCTTTACTGACGAGTCACGCTTCTGTATGCAACACCACGACGGTCGGATTCGAGTCTGGAGACACCGTGGAGAGAGGATGCTGAACAGCTGCATTATGCACCGTCACACTGGTCCTGCACCGGGTATTATGGTATGGGGCGGTATCGGATATCTCTCTCGCACTCCTCTAGTACGCATTGCCGGTACTTTAACCAGCCAGCGCTACATCTCCGAGGTGTTGGAGCCAGTTGTCCTTTCTTACCTTCAGGGCTTGCCAACAGCCATATTTCAGCAGGATAATGCACGGCCACACGTGGCACGCATTGTCCAAGGGTTCTTCGTCAATCACCAGATTGAATTGCTTCCCTGGCCGGCGCGCTCTCCGGATCTTTCGCCGATAGAAAACATGTGGTCCATGGTTGCTCAACGACTGACCCAGAGTTCATCCCCAGCTGTCACACCAGATCAACTTTGGCAACGTGTGGAAGCTGCTTGGTCTGCTGTACCCCAAGAACACATTCAAAGTCTCTTTGAATCAATGCCGAGGCGTGTGGCAGCTGTGATCTCCAACAACGGCGGCTACTCTGGGTACTGATTTTGGCAGGAACCACGCTTCATAGAATGCTGTAAATTTAATCATTTGTTACTTGGTCAACATGTTATCTACACAATAAATTTTGTTGTGATATCTCTTGTTTTTCTTGGTGTTGCAATTTGGGTGGCCAGCAGTGTATTTTATTTTTCTCTTAGCATTTCTAGTGATATGAGCTTTTAAAGCCAAGAGGTCATACCTCACCTGTACCTTAAGCTTTGTTTGATTTACTTGAGGCATAATGTTTAAATATCTAAAGAAAATTTTACACAACTTTCGCAAAATCTAAATAACAGAAAACATTTTTTTAAAAAAGTACCAAAACTTATTCAAAAATTCCAACATTATTCTTTGTATTTGCTGTTCATGTTAAAGTTTCATTTTATTCTCTTAAGCTATTTTTGAGGAATGCGAGAACAAACATTTGCTCAATTTTCACAAAATCTCAAAGTCTAATCCGAATTTTGAATTAATTATAGCCGATAGTTTAAATGACCACATATGATGTTGCTAAATTCCATTTCATTCGATTTAGCGGTTAAAAGGAGAGAAATATTTACACTTTTTGAATAAGTCTTTGCAAAATCAAAAGTCATCGAAATTTTAAAATAAACTACTACTGTTAGTTTTATGACCACCAGTCACGTTACTGAATTTTATTCGCTTAAGTTATTATAGCGTGATACGTGAACACAAATTACGCTATTTTGAACAAATTTTCGCAGATTCTCAAAGTCTAATCATTTTTTTTTAAATTATGTACCTATAGATCAAGATGAGTGACCACTTTTCAAGTCAAATTTCATTTCATTTGCTTCAGTCATTTTTACGTGATGCACGAACGAAGAAAGCGTTACGGACAGAATGACAAACTTTTGATAGTCGTATTGGGTCTAAGTGCTTGGAACCGATAGAAAAATTACAAAAATTTAGAATTCCAAGTAACGTACAAACAAGTACGTAATTTTATTTATATAGATTTAGAATTTATGCTGTTCCACTTTTCAAAGCAGCTTATTTTAATCTTACCTCAATCATTTTAGAATTCGGAAAACCTGTTTTAATTGCACAAAACGGACGAAGATTCCTAAAATTTTTAACTTTAATTTTTACTAAACTGAAAATAATTCTCACTTCAGCCATTCTCAAGTCATTCGTGAAGAAAACAGCAAGATCTCATGAACAAACGTTTTTCCAACAGTCCATATCATCTTTATAAATCAGTTTCATGCAATAACGTTTACTTCAGAACAATTATTTCTGTGAATCCCTACAACTTTAATCTGCCTTAATTATGAAGAACATGGTTGTTCCGTCTGTGCGTTAGATTGAGGCCAATTAAAAAAAAAAGAATTTAAATAGCCCAAGACAGTTGCGGGTGAATCGTTGAAACATGGCCCCTGCACAAATCGATTTTTATAGAGCTCAATACAGGGTTCCATGTTTCAACGATATTCAAGTATAAAATTATTTAAACTTTCATTTTTTCGCACCTTTAGAGTTCGTATGGTATTAAACAAGAGATCAGTTTAAAGCAAAATCTTTTATTCTTATTTGGGGAGGGAGGGGGGATTAGTCCGCCTGACCACAATTAATCTCCATGAACGCGCCGAGAAAACAGCTGAAGAAGTAATAAAGTTTTAACATTAGTTTAGTTTATTGATTTTAGGCTCCATTTATGTATTTTTACTTTTTTTTAATTTAAAATTTTGGAAATCTTCATAATTATAGAGAAACTTTATTTCATCCAAACAACTGAATCAAATGAAATGAAATCAGGTTATGTAAGTGGTTGATTTAGATTTTTCCTTCAAACTGTTACGTATTGAAAATTTTGCATGACCTTTGAATTCAAAAACAATCATTTTTAATCGCCGATAGATACGTTAATTTAAAGCTGAAGAAGCAAAAATTTATTTTTTGTTTTTGTTGATAGGCATTCTGTTCAATAGAAGATTCAAACTATATGGAAGATTCATAGTTTGAATTTTCTAGTCTTTAAAATGGTGCCTCAGACACAGTTGAAATGATAAAAATATTGCTTCACAAAATGTTAGGTTCTTTAAATACTGTGACGTTAAAGTATGTAACATATTTCCTAATGCTCCTTAAAAGCTAACATTTAAAATTAATAAATTTGGTATACCGAAACACTTGCTGAAAACTCTCTGCCACGACTACACTTTTGCAGCATGCTAACGTTTACTTTTAAGAGTATTGATATGCACTTCTTCAATGAACACAGCTAGCAATTTCTTGCATGAAAAAAGACCGCGAACACTTATCCAAAAGGTTCTACTTTACATACCCATACTTCATTTAACGAAATAAATACAGTTATTTCAAAATTTCTTTTACGCACCATTTGAATACGATCCTAGTTTACATATTTAATTTCCTTTCGATTTCAAAAAAGAAAAAAAAATTAAAAATGATAAAAAAAGGATTTCTAAGACAAATTACTGAAAATGCAACACATTTTTAAAATTTTTATAGACTTGAAAAATTTCAAGAGTAAAATATGGAACTATTTTGGTGCTACATTGCTTACAAGTTAACACACTTGCACTAAATAAGACTAGTAAATCTTATGCTGAAACTAAAGAAAATTCAGCAGTTTCACAAAATGAAAACGTAAGAATAAAATTACAAGACATTTGGAAGATTTGAATACTTAAAATTTTCACTTCCTTATAACAAAATCTAGCTTTTATGGCCATAAAATAATATTTTACCAATAGAAAAATTATATATCGATGTTAGTAGTGAACTTTAAAATTACTACTTATTCATTACGGCGCCTTTTTACTATAGCTGCATTTGTCACACATTTACAAACACAGATCAAAGAATATACAATAGGACAGCCAAGATTACATAATTTAATTATAACATCAGTTATGAACAATATGATTAATTGAAATGTATAACAAGTGTAACAAGACTTATCAATCACTGACATCGTTAAAGCACTGTTAACAATAGCAGATGTATTTGTAGTGCACTGTATTTGTAGAAAATACATGCATCATTACCTCAGGCAACACAATCAGGTTTCAGAACGTCCCTTAACGTGCAACTTGCGCTGCCTGGGACTGAAATGAATTTTAACTTTCTGCGCAACAAAGGAAACATGTTAGTACATTTTGTCGCATTACTTTATGGGAGAAAAAAATTTATGAACTATTCACAAAAACCCAAATACTGCTGTCTTGCTGACATCATTTATGTTTATTATATTTGGTGGCATCGTACGAAATTACTTTCCCGATTATTGGATAATATAGGCGTAAGGGAGGTAAGTAAGGAAATCGTCACTAATATATTTAAAGTGCTAATTAAAATATTTTAGTGCATCATTTGCAATAAAATGTCTTAATACAAATTACTATACTTTTATTGACTCTCAGCCATATGAATTCAATTGATTTACTATGCATTGTTGTCCACTACTATTTTAGCAATCACGCCAAAAATAATGCTATACGAGTATACATAATCTAAAAAATAGAATTAAACACAGAAAGTGTAGGAATGGTTAATTTGGTGATGTTTTCTACTGGAATTTAAAAATTGAAGTCTTATTCTACCTTTTGATTTAAAAGATACTATCAAGGATTACGTCGATGTTTAAAAATTATTCTCCGAGTTTATTTTGTTAGCCCTTTTTGCCAGAAAAAGTATAGAACAATATAAGATGGTTTACTTCAAAAACTATACTATTTTAAAAATTTAAGTAATATTATCTAGAACTTTATTTTTTTAAAGCAAATTAATGCCAGTTACCGTTTTAAAAACTTCTGTCGCTAAATTCACTTCTTAGTTATGGGCAACACCTTTGTTCCATTTTAAGTAGGTTAAAAAGTATTGCAACCCTCTAGAAATATCCATGAGATTTATAAACTATGGATTACGAATTACTGATAACAGATATTGCCTGAACATAAGAGTGGACAATGCAGTTGAACACGAAATAATTGAATCGACTCGCCAGTTCCTGATGTGTGCTTACAGCCTTTTACTGTATTTTTACAAATTTTTAAAATATACAGTGCAGCGCAATAAAAACATGATCTATCTCAGCATTTACTTTACAAACATTAACATAAATATTAAAACCCAGAAAATCATGGGTGCAATGAATAGTCTACTCATTTGACTTTCTCAGAATCCTCTTTGGTTCTAACGTATCCAATGACACATTAGGAGACTTCAATTTGTCACTCTTTAGTCAATAGTTACTTGCTGTGGTTATTTCTTACCCTCTCCAGGTGCAGGTCACATCTTTAATCAAAATAGGGTTATTTTCCTTAAATTTTTGTGGTATACTAAACGTTAACAATATATAATTTTTTTAAATGAGTAAGTTTTTTTGTATCGACTGTCTAAAAGACCTCCTCTGGCTTTGTTAAATTTCATTCTTTAACTAGTCTATATTCTGTTATATAGTTATTAGTTCATTATTGACTTTGTAAATGCCTTCCTTTTAAATGTATAAAAAACTGATCAATGAATAAGAAAAAGATAAGAAGCTTGACTCGGGTGACTCTTCAATTAATTCAAAGATGTTGACAAACACTGGTTCTCCGGAACACTGTTACCAGATCACATAAACCAATCATATTGTCAAAAGGATCTAACCTCATATCCCATTACAGTTCCAAATTCCAGTCTCATCAAAATTTTGAGGGAAAGATCGAAATCTTGCAACTCTACCATTCTTGTCTTCCTTTAGAAAATTAAGTATCTTTTGATGTATTTCTCCAGACTCCTCTACGAAACAGAGAAAGGCTTCATGTGCCAAGTCTCGGGTTTCCTCCAAGTCCTCTTAGTTTAACACTGCAAAAGATAGAGAATCGCAAAAGGAAGTCTGAGACACGATATTAAAGAGCTCCATGTCTCCAGTGAAGAACTACAAGATTTTGAAACAAATGGGTTCTCATTTTAAATCTCTGCTGCAATTGAAGAAGCTTTAATTACCACAACACGGGACAGAAATTCGTATACAATTTATGAAAATGTAAAGAAAAATGAGGAGCCAGTTAAGAAAGAATCTGGAAATTGATGAGGTAGAGGTTTGCTTTGAGACTACGTTTGTTTCATTCCCCCAAAGTGCACATATAAAAGTTGCGGAAGAAATTGCAGGTGATACTATTGGAAATGATTTAATCAAGAAGTTGCAGAATTTTTGTAAGGATTGGTTTCAGATACCGAAATTACGTTGCAAATTGTGATGCAGCACAATGATACCAAATTACTCGAAAACGGTTCCGAAGTTACTCCTCAACCACAAATCATGAAACAATTTTTCCTCATTTGTCACCCCATGGTGTTCCAAAATTAATAGTTAAGATTTAACAACGGCTTATATTGATTTATGAACAGCTTATTGTGCAATATCAATGCGCTTTCTAATGCAGAAAAGCTAGTAAATTCAGATGCATCAACAGAAGAAGTTAAAGTCAAAATAATGAACAATTTAAATAATCTAAAGATTCAGTTGATAACGTTACAATCAAAGAATAAGGCACTTGAGGAAAAAATATAACTTAAAAATAATTGCAGTCTCCATAGATCGACATCTTTTCCATCCGTAAGTAATAGCAACAACTAAAAATCAAGAGTACACACAGAAAAAAGGGAATAAGAAATATTAAGTAGGCATTCTTAACCAAAGGGTCCATCAGATAAGAAAGAAAAGAATTTTATCACTTCAGTGAAGTGCAGGAAGTTCAAAAAGAAATTAGCACATGTAAAGCAATCGAGACAAAGCCTCTTGATCTTGAAAAGTCAAAGTAATGTCAAAAAAGATACCTTTTCAACACCCAACAGCGACAGGTCGATTCTACAATATCGGCCTTCGATTTGAAAAGACTACAAGGACCACTAATGAGAAAAATACTATTAAGTCTCATGTCATTAATATTTCTAATGAGGCATATACAGAACACTAAAGATTGGCACTGACAAAATTCAAGCAATCAAATCACTTTCCTGGACACAAAACTCATTTTGAATACCCCCCCCCCAACAAAAAAAAGTTAAAAACAAAATGGAACTTATGATTCATTTTAGAACTTAATAAGAAAACGTTTTTATCAGTATCAAGCTCACGATTCTGGCCACTGTACACGTCCATACCCTAACAAGGATAAGAGTCCAGTTTGTAGTCCTGGTGGCAATTACAACGAAACAAAAAACTACGTGATGTACTGACCTGTGTAATTGTCTTAACTGTCACACTTGAAATATTAACTATAAAACTGATGAAAAACATGCAGACTATCTGGCATTCACTTGAATTGCCCAATATTTAAGCTAAGACACAAAAACAAAATTGACTCAAAATAATATAATAAAACTCCAGATACTGTAAACGTTGTTGGGCTAGCTACTAGGGCTGTGAAGGAGCTAGCAGGTAGATCAAAACGTGAGCATAAACTATTCAAAGCCATTAAAGAGAGTAGTCCAAGTAAGGTTGTAAGTTGTCTTGCTGGCCTACGGTGCTGGATCTGTATTGTCAGCTTTGTGGTCTTTGTTTCACTTTTCCTGTTCTGTTGGGTGCCTTTTCATGCTGGTCTACAGGGTAGTGAACATGTCAATGTTGTCGCTAAAAAATTTTGTTCTCCATCTGTCCCCTATTCCGATTTAAAGCTCGCTAACCGAAAGTTAGTGTAGGAAGTAAAAACTGCAAGTTGACAATAAACTACGACAGAAAACCTTTCGTTCTCTCGTTAATTTCTGCCTCTGTTACGGCATTTAGACAGTACTCGCACTTTTGACAAAAGAATTTTTTTTTTTTTGCCGGATCAGCATCTGTTAAATTCGAGGAGACCCCTACTGGCGAGTATCGTTAGTCTCCACTTCTGATTTCGCATATCCCGCCATCCTGCTCAGTGTTTCAATTGCGGTAAAATAGCTATTTTAGTTCGTGATTATCTAACCTATTTGATTGGGTGGTGAAACCTCCCCACCTATCAGTTTCCCATTTTAAACTATGCCGGATTCATAAAAACTCCGTTTTTCTCGTTGATTTTACTGTTCAATAAAAATTTCTCTCTAAATCTGCTGTGATCTCATTGGGCCAAAACCTCATGTCTTTTTGTTCCTTTTAAACTGCAATCTTGTGTTGGTCGACTTTGCATCATTAAACCCCAAACTTTCGAAAAGGAAAATTGTTTTTAGAAGAATCCATGGCACATAGTGTTTATGAAAACCAGAGCGCAGAAGATATCAGTATTTAATGCTGACAAATTTTGCAATTTTTGCCTCGTTCGCCTAAACGCATTTAAAACAATTTATCTTCCGTATTTAAAAAAACAAACTTCAGTGATTGCCGAAAGAGCTTCTATCCCTTTTGTAGTTTGAAATTAAAAATATTTAGTCTCAAACTATTCAAAATACATTTATGTAGACTTGTACTTAAGTAATTATGACATCGAACAGATTTATTTTTAGCTTTTCATTACTTTTGGCTATTTTCAGGAGATGAGCTAACCCAAAATTTCGCTTCATGTTCTGATCATAGAAAAATTCTGTATGTGCATCGTCACTGCTTTCAGGGCGGATAGATCTAGACGGTAAGGAGCATGCTAAAAACAGAGTTAAGAGTTACTCATCTTGAGATTCTTTTTCTCTACCGTTTAATACAATCACTTAAGTACAGGGCCGTGGTAGCCCAGTGGTTAAGGCGTTGGACTCGTAACCGGAAGGGTGTGGGTTCGATACCGGCGTACCACTCAAGACCATCGTGTACATGCGGTGTACGTGCACGTTAAATCCGTGATTCCGAAAGTCCTCTCGGCGGTCGCTAGCAGTTTCCGAGGGGTGCCAATATTCAGAAGTCCCCCACCTTCTGATGAGGTTCCAAATTGTGGCGGGAAATTCCGGGACGAACGCATATGTAGCTCTAAGCGACACATTCAGTGACGCGAGCTGTCCTCTCCTGGCAAACAAACAATCACTTAAGTACAGTTGTAAAAATATTGAAAATGGGGCTGCCAGAACGATATCTTTTACATAGAATTTACTTTCTGCATGGCTTTTCAATTTCCTTATCGTATGAAGCATATAGATACCGCGTAATAAATGAAGTAACACAGAAAAAATTTCCTTACTCTTATTCTTGTTCATGTAGCCAATATAATCCAATTAAATTTACGAAAGTTAAAATTAAGCAAGTTCCCTGAAAGACAAACTAATGGACTCTAGGCAAAATATTAGAACCATGGAACCTGTAACAAATCGATTTTTATAGGCGCCAATACAGGCTCCATGTTTGAAATATTTCGTCCCTTTAAAATATTTACTAAAAACTATTTAAGGAAGGTAATATGCCAAATACAAAATCAATTTTAATAATGCAAGACTTCCCTGTACATTTTTTGTGGTTAACGCCCTGCAGAAAGTAAAGTCAATTCAAAACTTCGTTCAGGAAGCCCTTTTAAATAAATACGTATTTTTTTTTTTAAACAACTGTACTGAACTGGTATTAAACGGTAGAGAAAAAGAATCTCAAGATGATAGTGTAGCACTCTTAACTGTGTTTTTAAGCATGCTCTCGACAGTACATCTATCCTTTCTGAAAACAGTGACGATGCACATACAGAAATTCTATGATCAGAACATGAAGCCAAATTTTGTGCTTGCTCATCTCGTGAAAACGAGCCAAAAGCAATGAAAAGCTAAAAATGAATCTGATCATGTCATAATTACTTAAGCACAAGTTAACATAAATTTATGTTTAATAGTTTAAGACTAAATATCAGGTTGTAACGAAAGTTCTCCGCCAAATCTACGTGAGTCAGCTCCTGCGGCACCCAGCGATTGAACTTGTACATGAAGTTTATGGGATGCATAGCATGGCTAATGGGCATGGCATTAATATCTAATTCTTTAGCTAGCTCTGAAGTGGTTAAATACTGATCTTCTACAAGTTCTCGCAGGTGGCCCTCATCCACATCAGTAGGCCGGCGTTTGTTGGGGTTTAATGATGCAAAGTCAACAAACACAAGATTGCAGTTTAAAAGGAACAAAAAGACACGAGGTTTTGGCCCAATGAGATAACGGCAGATTTACAGGGAACGATCACGTACGGATACGAATCACGAACTGAAATAGTTATTTCTCCTCAATTGATACACTGAGCAGGATGGCGGGATATGCGAAATCAGAAGTGGAGATTAATGAAACTCGCCAGTAGGGGTTTCCTCGTCTTTAACAAATACTGATCTGGCAGCCTACACGTTCGGATAGCGAGCTTTAAATCAGAATTAGGGACAGAGGGAGAACAGCATTTTTTAGCGGCAGCATTGACATGTTCACTACCCTGTAGACCAGCAGCATCCTAAGGCACTCAACAGAACAGGAAAACTGAAACCACGATGACCAAGCTGATTATACAGATCCACCACCGAAGGTAGATATATGAGCAAGAGTCTTAATTCTATAAGATCTCCAAAGCACTTATCGAATCTGTATGCACTCATAAAAAGTTCGGGACATCCATTCGTCAAAACATAAGAAAATTTGGCTCCATAAGATTGTGAAACCTTGTCCAACCATTTGGTGCTCAGGTTTAAAACTACACTTTGATGACACACCAAAAGAGCAAGTTTAAGGGCTACAGTTTAAGAATACGATTGGACGATTGCTGCCCTGATGAGAGATTTATTTCAGTTTTGTAGACTGCGATATACTGTACAGAAAAAACGTGGTAAGAGTAGTTAAATTCCTACCTCACAGGCTGGCACAGCCAACATTATGGTCCTAGTTTGGAGCATCAGAATAAACACTAATACAAGTAGGACACATAATCAAGATCCAATTCAAAGAGCTGAGGGATAACTCCGGAATCCGTAATCCAACTCCTCAAAACATTGGAAAGGGTATAGAGATTGGATAACTGTGGCAAGCTAAGATGCAAGCCATTTTCGCAAAAGGCAAAAGTGCGCGTCGTACGATATCTACTGTACAGAAAGATAACATTAGGAATTTCCTTTCAGTCAAATCCAAAAGACGGTACACACGATGCCCGATTTGCAAACAGCCGGTCAAGCTGACTGTTCACGAAAGCAGGATGCAGTGGAGCAGGATGAGCAACGATACGGAACTGAAGGGACAATAGCTTGTGAAGACATTTCACAACTCCTCTTAATGGGTGACATTTCGAATCCAAAGTTAATTCGTAGGACGTATAGATAGTGACCAATTTGTGCAACACCCTTTTTTTCATTTAATGTAAAATATTAAACTTTAATTCTCTAAAAAAATTATTTTTAAAAAACTTAACCACAGCATAATATTTGAGCATTTACTTAACAAAATTGTAAAATACATTACTTCAATTCGCAGAAAGTCAAACTGGTAGACTCAATTTTTTTGACAAACAGATGTTATTTCAGTATTAAGACAGATTTGCACAGTTTCTATTTTCTGTGATTTAGCAAGTTAAATTTAATAAAGATTGACAGAGTCAAATTTTCAAGGAGTGACAATGTAACAAGTTTTCCTAGTCCAATAATTTATGGACTGGAATAGCTTTAACCCTTTGCAGTCGTATTAAATTTATACATACTAGCTATCGTGCTGATCCAATTAATTTTCTTTAAGCGAACAATATTACACAATACGTAAAATTTTTTATACAAAAACAAAATTTATGCTCGAATCGTTATATCTATTTGATATAAGCTCTCTTCAAATTTTATGGTAGTTAGCGCTCCACTCTACAATTAAGGGAATGGGTTAATCTCCCGGCTTGGGCTGTTAAGTTGTCTACTCTTTCATAGAGACAACACGTTGGTCCACCTAATCGGTAAATGGCCAATCCTTCCGGCCTGTGTAGTTGCCAAATGCTTATAGACAGCAAATGACAAGCCTCGAAAAATATTAAAAGCATGATATTAGCTCGTGAACCACTTCATGTTCTTCCATGAGAAGAGACCGACAGATCTTAAAATACTGAATATAAAATTGAGATCAGCAAGGTTTTTGCTGTGGAGGACGAGAGCGGTGCAAATATACGACAGGAACGCTAAAGAACTTTGCCGAGTACACATACGACTACAAAGGGTCAATCATTCACGTTTAATGCATCAACATTCAATATCTTTAAATCATTAAATGAATTGCAATTTTCACATTTTTTCATGCCCCTTGTAAAATTTTATCCAGCTAAAATTATTATATTCATCTTATGCACTTTTGTAAGAAGGCTGCTCCTTATCATAAACGTTTTCGAAGCTCATGATGGATAGTACATAATCCATGGTATTACATGACTGCATTCTTTGACAGCATCCTAATTAAAGTTCTCTTTAAAAAGACAAAGCATTAAGCAGGATTTTCCTTTAAGATACTTCATACGTGCGCTTTAATAACCCTATCGTTTGAGGACATTCTGCAGAAAAAAAATCTGCAGAAATTACCACATATTACCTTGATACTTGCAAATGTCATGAAAACTACAAAAAGTAAAGCATGTTACACATTTAAGAATAACACGCAAGACTAATGTTGATTTTAAAAATTCAATAATTTCCCGCAATACCAAAAATCAAAATGTACCATGATGCCAACACTACATTAACAGAAACATACATAATACCAATACTACATCGTACCGCCTACCTTGAATATTTTACAAAATTTGCCCTTTTATATTACTTTTAAAAAATTTCCCATACAAGCTAAACTATCTAGTGAATTAGTTTTCGAGGAACCTTTGCACGAGTAGCAGGGGATCCTGTCAAAGTTGAGATCTCTAAACAACCTGCATTGTGAAGATTATTTTACTTCATTAAAATTTTAGAAATTTCCCTTAGAGTCCTACCAAGGCACCGTCGCATAGGCTTGCTATAACACAAACATCTGACGGGTTTCACTGAAAAAAGTAAACTTTAAAATTGATAGTCGAAACATTAAAGACGTCTAGTGTCACAAACCACAAAAGCACTCTATAGTGGTCAAAGCAAATCCAAGACTGGTAAAACTGATGATTATCTTTGCATCCATTATACATTCTAAGAATGTCCAATATACAAGAGTAATCAACTATCTACATAGCACTGTTTATGTAAAGTGTTTAAACATAGTACTTGTAGAATACAAATCCTAATACATGTGTCACTACTAAATTTAACTGTAACTTTTAGTGCATAACCAAGGGAACACGTTAAAGTTTTGCAGCATCACATCAACAGCTGGAAAAAATAAATATACTATTCAAGAGAAAGAGCCGAGTACATGTTGGCTAATGTATAGCAAAATTTAATTTTTGCTTACAACGAATTTTAACTAATAACTGTGTTGCGATTTGGTTTTAATTCTATATAACTTTTGGATCTAGCACAGTCCGTTGCAAGTTGAATGATCTATAAGTTTATGGGGATCATTTACGGTTACAATAGATATGAAAGTTTGACTTATAAAAATGTATGATTGAAGCCATTCGTCATTCCATTTCTGGCTCTAAAAACTCCTACTTAAAATTTGCTGTAGGTGGATTTTTTAATTATTTAATTTGTGAATAGGTCCAGAAATCGTGAGAAATCAGTGACTTATCCCCGAGTTTGCACTCAAAAAATAGGAGCGAAAAAATTAAACTGAACAGCTCTGCGAGTTATAATTTTTAAATATAGTCTAGACTCAGTTATATTTTACTCAAACTGTATGCATTTTTTTTTCGTATGCGTAACTTTCCCTATTAGCGTTAAATCTTAAACATTTTGTCTTCGTTTTTGGCTGATCTGAAACCTAAACTTTAGGGAATCTTTGTAAGGGCAGGTTTAATTTCTTTTAGGAGAAACACATTCTCTGTTGAAATCTCCCTAGAACTGGCTTAAGAGTTTTAATGCTATCATATCTTGCTATACGAATCTATAAGACTTCTTTATACACGTGCTTGGGTCATTATAAAAGTTTTTTTTTTTTTTTTGTAAGTACTAGTTTAAAAAGGACTTCAACTAAATCTTTTAATGTAAGTTAATATTTTTCTGAATGCCTTCCTTAGCCTATAAAAAAGGAAGGGATATTGAGTAATTTTTAACTCTGGAAAATTTTCCTTACCCTCATTCTTAGTTTCAATTAATACTCAAAATGATTGCAGTTATAAATTAACGAAGTCCCTCCAGAAAATTAAAATTTAGATTTATGCATTCTGGGATAAAGATTAGAACCATGGAACCTGCACAAAAATTTTTTTATAGGCGCCAATACAGGCTCCATGCTTGAAATATTTATCCCTTTAGACGTAAAATATTACTAAAAGCAATTTAAGAAAATTTAAGAATATGCCGAATACAAGATCCATTTTAATGAAGTGATGTGGTGTCCAGATTGCACGCTTTTTTTTAAATCCAAAATATTTTCGGCGCACTTCATTTAAACGTATTTTGTTTGAAGGAGATAAAATACTGCAATAATACTAAGGTTTAACGATTTCCAGCCAAATAGTTCCGTTATCATATCACCAAGCTAGGGTCGTGGTAGCCCAGTGGTTAAGGCGTTGGCCTCGCAACCGGAAGGTTGTGGGTTCGATACCGGCGTACCACTCAAGACCACCGTGTACATGCGGTGTACGTGCACGTTGAATCCGTGGTTCCGAAAGTCCTCTCGGCGGTCGCTAGCAGTTTCCGAGGGGTGCCAATATTCAGAAATCCCCACCTTCTGATGAGGTTCCAAATTGTGGCGGGAAATTCCGCTAAGGACGTATATGTAGCTCTAAGGGACACATTCAGTGACGCGAGCTGTCCTCTCCTGGCAAATAAACCAATAAATATCACCAAGCTGGGTTCAATTTGAAAGATTTGATTTTGACAATTTGGTGATATTTCGTCAAAAGCCGACAAGCTTCATATAGTTTGCGAGATTTTCCGGATAGCCGGAGAAGTAATTCACCGCAGACTTTCCATGAATTGAATGTATCCATACACCTTAATGCATTCAAAGTCATTTGGCTGACCCTGTAAATGAATTACCCAGTCGATTGCAATCAATAGAGATGCACAGTTGGATGTTACAATAGTTCTGAATACAAAATTTCAACATTCTACGGTTAAAAGTTTTAGAGTTATGCGAAATACGAAATTAATTTTGGCACCAAGCTTGGCTATATTTCGCAAAACTCGCCAAGGTCGATGACAAATGTCGAGATTTTGGAGCATGGACCAAACGACTGCAGACGCAATATACCGAATATGTCCATAGACACCAATATATTGAAAATCAAATGAGTGGTCCTGCAAAATAAACTCTAGATGAACAGAAATGTTTGAGTGTTCCTGTAGAACAACTATAAATGATAAAGACACTATTTTCGATGGAGAGATTCATTTTGTAATCCTTAACATATCACTTCCGAGTCGTTTGAAATAGCCTACCTCTAAAATACACTTTGAATTTCCTCCCACAGAGCGTAAATTATTTAAAATCGTTTGGTTGGCCCTGTGCATAAACTATCCAGTCGATTGGGACCAAAAGGGGAGGTGCACAACTAGATGTTATAACACTACTAAATATAAAGTTTCAACATTCTACAACTAATAGTTTGAGATATGCGAGTTACATACATACGTATGTACAGACATCAGGGAAACACCGGTCAAAATGGGTTGTACATTCATTTATACGAGCATCCATACATGTGTACGATGAGATGCATCACAAAAATTCTCAAAAGTAGATTTAGACGTAGTCAAAATCTGGTTTTCGTCAAAACTTGGCTATCGAAATTTCATTATTTCGGTATCATTACTTCTTTATAGTTCGTACAAAGTAGGAAAAATATGCAATAAAACAGTCATTAGTTTAGACTTGTGAAAAAGTGCTTTTACTTGGTAAATCAGAAAGCATACCAGAGCATTTTACATTCCTCTAATTTCAAGCAGTAGAAGTAATTTCAAGCAATTACTTCTAGTTGGAATTAATCAGACTGATAAACTATTTCCAACAAACACATGGTAACTCTGTCGTATTACTGAGTTGGAAGTTTCCACCAATTCCAATTTAATAATAAAGTCACTGGTAGCAAATTTCAATTTATTATGATCAAAGTAATGAGTTCTTAAAGCCAGGAATGGAATGGCAAGTGTCTTTAATCATGTATGTTTACATGTAAACAAAATATTGAAACTATTGAAACTTTCATTAAATATTGAATCTGAAATATCCCCATAAACTAATCATTAAACTCGCAAACTAAATATGCGAAATATGAAAGCGATATACACTCATGTCCATAAATTAAGGATAATGAACTTCAGGTAAAAAGAGAAAGAAGCAAAACAAATTTGACTTATTTGTAAAGTCTATTTATTAAACAAAATGTAAAGAGCAAAAAAGATGCTATATGTTTGACATAATTAATAAAAATTGCAAGTTTTACTCCCTTGACCAACTTTCAAAAAAGAACCTATTTACAAAAAACAGTATAACATGGTTAGTAGGATGGTTAATACGGAGTATGTCTCCCGGACGATGCAATACAGGCCTGAGAACGCCTAGGCATGCTGAGTATCAAATGATCAATCTGATCTTGGGGAATATTACACCACTCATCAAGCAATGTACTCCGAAGTTCCGGTAGACAGGTGGGAGGGGGTTGACGGGCTGCAATTCGTCGGCCAAGCATATCCCACACATGCTCTATTGGATTCAAGTCCGGTGAGTATGCTGGCCAATGCATACGGGTGATATCCTCCGATTGAAGGCATTCGTCTACAATGTTTGCACGGTGAGGACGGGCGTTGTCATCCATAAACACAAATTCAGCACCCATGGCGCTCCGAAACAAACGTACATGTTGTTCCAGAATGACATCACGATAGATGTGTCCTGTCATCGTTACACTCTGAACATGCGGGTCAGTTCTGGAACCAAGAATAATTCCTCCCCAAACGAGCCATCCTGCACCACCGTAACGGTGTCTTTCAATGGTGTTCTCTTGGTGGTAACGGGTACCTGGCGCTCTCCAGATGAATGTCCGGCGAGAATCGGACTCCAAACTAAACCTGGACTCGTCTGAAAACATCACACAAGACCACTGTTGCGGTGTCCACAATGCATGCTCTCTACTCCAGGTTAATCGCAGGCGACAGTGAGTTGCGGTAAGTGGAACACATCTGACAGGCCTACGAGCATATAGACCAATGTGCCCTAAGCGTCTGTACACGGTCTGCCTTGAAACTGTCGTACCGGTAGCTGAAGAGAGCTGACGAGACAGGTCTGATGCTGTACTCCGTCTGTTTCTTTTGGCAGTAACTGCCAAATAGCGGTCCTCATTCGGCGTTGTAACTTGGGGGCGACCTGTGCTGTAACGTCTACTCACATTACCATCATCTTGGAATCGTTGCCAAAGCCTGGAGATGACACTCTGGGCGATTCCAAGTTCCTCGGATACTTCCAGCTGGGTACGTCCACATTCCAGTCGTCCGATAATTCTGCCACGTAAAACATCATCCAAATGCCTCCTTTGTGCCATAACTATGCGGTTTTTGCACTGAAAGGCTTTCACAGAGCTTGTGAACAATTTTACTTCTTTGCCACCATTCCTTACATACCCCTCTCTTACACTCTCGTCATTGTGACGTACCATCCACGCCATCTGGTGGTTTCCTGTAATTTGCATATTCTTCTTCAAGATGTGTGTGATCATTCCACAGGTGAAATTTTTGTTTTAGAGATCAATTTCTGTGTGATTCTGAATTATCCTTAATTTATGGACATGAGTGTAGAATTAAAGTAGAATCGCAATATATTTCTCTATTAAGAAATTTTTCAATTAAGCTTTTAAAATTAACGTTGCCATCGCATTACCTACGTCTAGGGAGTTTCTAATGAAGCTTCTATGAAACAAAAATTAAACATATGTAAATTAAGCTAATGCTGAAATATATAAAGTCAAAGACCTTATTCTTAGCAATGAATATTTATGCAACAATGGAAAACATTTTTTCAAACGATATGCAACGTTAAATCATAAATTCTAATGTATCGGACACATTCTTTTATTTCAGTTGTGTTATGGCAAATCTACGCATAGGCTATCTACCAAGGATTGGGGAGTTGTGCCTCGGTTGGGACTTAAGGGGTTTATCAAATTTAAATACTTTCTAAGAATCTTTGAAATCTTTCTTAAATGTTAGATAAATTCTTTCAAACCGCGATAAGTTGAGCTGCTTCTTAGAAAGTTCAAAAATTTATTTGTTGCATAACTACTACATTAAATAGTCAATTCTTTCAGTATTTATTAATTTTTAAAAATTGTGCTACATTTACCTTGAATGCTTTCTTTTCATGGAGTGTGAAAATTCTCACAATCTATTTTACTAAAGCATCATAACCACTGCTGAACGCGTATAAGAGTTATGAGTTCAATGTTATTAAAGGAATAATCTGCTTAATGCTTACTTTAACCCTTTGAGGCGCAACCCTTTCCCAATGCTTAAAAAAGGGCAGCCGTTGCCATCGCTCGACTTAACTACCAGCAAGATGGCGGACGATTGAAACGTTCATCTCGTGCCACAGATCGAGACACCCTTTTTTTGACGCAGCTGGCTGTGCCCAGCTGCCCTTTTTTCAGCATTGGGCAACCTATCCAGCTGTTCTCGAATTCTTCCATTTTTCAGCCGATGTCAGTGCTGTTAAAAATAATCGCGAGAATTTTTTTACGGGAAATGACGTGCTAAAAAGTAAAGGATTCTCGTGGAGCTGTGTCACCCGCAACTATTTTCATAGAAATCAAATCTAGTCTTCGTGACTGGCAACAGTCAAAACGTCAGAGTTTGGTGTTCCCAGAGCGGGATCACTGCGCGTTAAAGGGTTAAGATATCATATTATAGATACCATTTTTAACAACCATATCTGGCATAAGCATTAAAACTTGCTAAAATTCATTTACTGTCTAAAATTTCTCATACTTGAGTAACATTGTAGCTTTTTTAATTTTATATAAGCAGAGGTAAAATATGAAATGTTTCAATGCTATAGACACATATGAGAGGAAATTTTACATTACATACATTCAATTAGATTAGTGATTTGATGCTGATTTTAATGTTAATAGACTAACAAATAAATAAAATACGATACAATAAGCAAAGTGACAGACACACACGTTTTGCAAGATTTCCAGAAAATGGCTATAGATGCTCAAACATCTCTAGTGAATTAACCTTGGTAGAAAAGTGAATTTCTACACTGGAACCTAGCTGAATGCAATTTTTGTTAAGTAAAGAAAAAACTTGACCTAAGCGACCCCATCTGTGAGGCTTTTAACAGGGTGCCCATCAATGTCAGGAGGCAAAAATTTTATTAGTAGCCTGACCGACAAAAAAGTCGCCACTTTAGTAGCAATTCTCTTAATTTTAGTTGCCAAAATAGTAGCATTTTTATATGATTTTGTAGTTAAATAAACATACGCCATTTAGCTTCGTTCAAGAAGGAATGAATAATGATAAATTAAAAAACTTCATGTGTTATACAGCAGAGCATACAGTACAATTATTTTTACAGCACTATCTAAAAAATTGATTAGAATGTTTGATGAACTAGCAATAGCAACTTTAAAAAGAAAAGGGCGTTGACAACCAAAATCTTATTTTCAAATAAGTCACCTGGAGAAAGGTACAAGTAGCCAAAAGCTTGAAAATAGTATGAAAATTTAATTTTTTGATCAAAAAAGTAGAAGTTCCCTAATCATTAAATTAGTAGCAAAAACCTTTTTAGTCATCGGTAGACACCCTGCTTTTAACTCATTAAAATAGAGAAGAAATATATCCAGTGAAAAAGCACCTGTAGCAAATTTGATTTACATTGTTATTTAAGAATGCATTCCAAAGGATAAATATTTAAAAGCTAGGAACATTAATATTTATGCAGTAACTACTGATGTGCAAAAATTATGAATGAAATTAACAATTAGAATTCATTTCTTTCAGAAAAATTTTGTTCACTTCTCATTCTTACATGAGGATGACATGATATATACACTTTTCAAAGAATTTCACATTATACACTAAATTAGTAATTTGATGCTGATATTGATGTTAATAGTCTAATAAAATGCACTTCAAATGCGATAGAAATATAGCAAAGTGAATCTGGAGAAAGACATTTTGCTTAGGGATGGACGCGAGACGACTTTTTGCGAGACGAGACAGATTTACAGCTTTTTTGAGAGACGAGACAAGCATTTTTAACATTATGATGTAGGGATTTTTGCGAGACGAGACAAGCTTTTCGGCTGTTTTGCGAGACGCGAGACTCCAATTTTTCATCTCGCGTCCATCCCTAATTTTGCTAGATTTTCAAAAAGGAAGTAGCTCAGATTTCTCTTAATAACTTGGAAGAAAAACTAATTTTTACACTGGAACCTGTCGAAAAGACAGTTTTCGTCAAGAAAAGCTTTGCCTGAAGCGACTACTTATGTGAATCTCAACTTATTAATATTTGGGAAAATTATATTCAGAAAATTAAGCACCTGTAGCAAATTTCCGTTAACTGTCTTCATTTATGTTTTCCGAAATTTGATCTAACTAATAAGGCAAGTAATCTAGATAATTTTTGAAAATGAATTTATTTTAAGGAAAAATGGTATGAAGTTGTACCTCATGCTGGAACTTGGCATTGTCACTAATTTGCCTCATTTTGTTATGCTATGAGTCTTGTGTACAGAGCTTATAATGGAAATTCAGTCTAACAATTTATTGCACTCCATTCCCTTTTCTGGATATTATATTGCATCATTTTATGCAAATGAAGATAGAATTTTAATCTCATTTGCAGGTCTAATTTGTTATGCTAATATACAAAGGTTAGGCAAGATTATAAATAAACTGCAAAATAGTGGTTACTCTGTTCATATTTGAAGAAAGTCAAATCGTACAGGTTTCACTGAAAATAGTAAAATGAAATGAATATACGAAGCCCGTTTCTAATACAACAAATTCACAGAAACATTAATATAGCTCAGAACATGTACTGTACAATGTGGACAACGTTCATTATAATTTAGACTGACACGATTTGAATCTTAATTATCGCATGATATTAGTAAAGTTCTTAGTGCTCCAAATATTAAGTGTAAAAAAATATCACTTATGGGCTTTAATATTTCTGACTAACTTAACAGAGTGACTATTTGAGAAATAAAAATCTTAAAATACATCAATGAACGCAATTTTAAAAAAATCATTACTTTCATTCGAGTAGAAAACAGAATATTCACTATAAAAGCAAATACTCTTGCCATTTTGATTTTAAAATTTGATATTCACACATTTTATTTATCTGTCGTCTCCTTTAAAAATATAACCACTCTGCGATTTATTTTTCAATCGCTCAAAGTCACAATTCACTCATGGTATGCATATATTAAAGATTATTTCATTTTTTAGTGTTTCAATCTTAGTTGTGTTTCAAAATAGTTTTTAGGTAGAGATAAATTTGTGTGTTCAGATTACCGAAGTGTAAACGAGGACCAATGTATTGTTTCGAGAATGTTGTTGGCGTTGAGATTCCACCATACACTATTAATACAATTAAATATTGCAGTTTTTTACGTGGAAGTTAAGCATGTTTCTGAATTTAGTTTGATTTCTTTCTGACGGAACCGCTAAATTTAACTCAAGCAGTATAGAGCGAACGCATTTTTCTTTCACCTATACATTTTTCAACAGCCAATAATACTCTCAAATTTTAAAAGTTAAGATTAAACAAGATACACGAAATGTTAAAGCCTATTAAATTTGAATTAATGTTCTGGGAGAAAGATTAGAACCATGCACCCTGCACAAATCAATTTTTATAGGCGCCAATACAGGCTACACGGTTGAAATATTTCGTCCCTTTAAAAGTAAAATACTTAAATGAGATTTAAGAAGATCAGAGATATGACAAGTCCAATCTACAGCCTATCTATACGCGAGATGGAGAGTTCTGATGTCTCCATTGTTTAATGTAAACTTTTCTCGAATTGTCGAGAAATACTGACAATATCGTTTAGCCAGCTTCAGAGTTGGAAAGTTATGTTCGGCATCAAATTTCGCAATTTTTCAACAAAGTCACCAAGCTTGTGGTGTGGACAGATTGCGCTATTTTGTTAATGAGGCCTGTATGTTTTTCTTCATAAGTATTACACAATAAAAGGCCAAGAATTATTGCGATTTCTCTAGAAATTGAATCTCCTAGAATTGTTTGAAATATCCGAGACTAAGGGCGGATCGCGCCCAGCAGTTCATTTCAACTCTTCACTGACTATGCTAGCTGTAAGTCTGCATTGTGTTCCTTTAGTGAGGTATTACAAGTATCACTTTGTTTCGAGAAGCCCATCTTTGAAGGCTGAATTCATTGTGTGGTGAGATACAGCAGAGAATTCTGCTTGACATTTTCCTGTAGGTTTAGACTGGAGCGATTTTATCGTATGTGAAATACAGCATCCTAGATTGCATTTGTATTAGACTTATTATACGGGTTACTGCTTATTAATTCCGGTGAATTTTGCAGCTAACTGTTCGTCGAAGTTCTAGAATATATAAATTTGTATTTCATCCCGACAAATTGACTGAAAACAAGAACTTTGCATGTTCACTGGACTTCTAATCTTCGAATCGGGAAACTATTTGTGATACGTTCTGCAACAATATGGTAGATTAATTGTTTTAAAACAAGGAAAGTGAGGAAAACTAAATTTAAATATTTTATTGGATTGATTGCATTGATATTTGACAATTTTAAGCACACTTTCATTGTGCATGAACATTTGGTGCAAAAATAGTGAATAGTATCAAGA
>JAWZYV010018734.1:0-27459 GCA_038373885.1 Cheiracanthium punctorium
GTCGCGGGGGGTAGAGATCTGTGCGGGCCCAGGCTTTTGCAGCACGATTCATTCAAAGCACGGGCTGACCTCAGCATTTTCTAGAATGGACCGGAACAAGCGTATACTCTTAAAGACGGTCCTCTCAGGCCTCACAAATGGTCCTTTTTTTCCCTTGAAGTCCCTTTTTTTGTTCAAGGTCCTTAGAAGTCCTTTTTTTGCAGAAATGGTCCCTTTTTTCCCTTTTTCATGGTGCTAGCTGTGGATTCTAGTCATTCAGAAGTCAATCTATTACAAACTTTTTATCTATTGGACGATGAAATGTTTTCACATGTGATGTTATATGCTGTCATCTTCTTCCCTGTTAATTTATGAAATATTGCATTGTCTGGACTGTTTAAGGCAAAAAGCTTCACTTTAATGTGTTTGTCGCCTTATCATAACTCAAAAGTCTTTACTTTTGATTTGTTTAATAAAAATTCAAGAATTACATTTAATTTCTGCAAACTCTTTGCTCTTTTTTTTATGATTCAAATTAAATGTGTTAGTTTTGGTAAAGAAACATGATTGTGATGGGGTATTCCAAATTTATTTCATAAATACAAGTTGAATCTTTTTTAGGAAAGAGATTTCAATTCAACATATCTGTTACAAATGCTAAATCCCTTTATACAGAATTTTTAATGGAGCACAATTTCTTACTAAGAATTGCTGATCATGCAGGCCCGTTTTTTGAAAGTTGTTTCTTATTCAGGAAAGATTCATGAAAAAATGTAAATGTGCCAGAACTAAAGCTTCAGGAATCAAATGGTTTTGTAGATGGAAAAAAAAGCAATTACAATATTTATTGAACTTGAAATCCAAAATTTTATTGCTTAAATGTTGTTCCTACATTCTTTCAGACTTTTTCCTTTTTGTCAATCTCATCCCTGATACAAGCAGATATTTTATGTGTATACAAATTATAACTGCTATGAATTAGTCTGGTTTCTAGTTAGAAAAACTGAAGTGTTTCTGTTATTTAAATTTTTTAAGATATATAGTTATATGTGCGTCAGTTTATAAACAATTTCCTTCTTGTGGATGAGCTTTTTTTCAAACAGAACTGGTCCCTTTTTGGTCCCCTTTTCAGACAAAACAGCTCCTTTTTGCTCCTTTTTATGATTAAAATAGCTCCTTTTTTACCCGGAATTGGCCTTGAAATTCTGTTGTGAGCCCTGTCCTCTGCGCTTGCAAAATCGAGCCTTTCTGGAAATTTTTGCTCTCCTAAAATTTGGACAAGACCAAACAATTGGCTTGTGATTCTCTCTCTCTCTCTCTCTCTCTCTCTCTCTCTCTCTCCCCCTAAATCATGATTAATATACGAGCTGGACCAGGTCTGAATTTTTTATTTTGATTAAATGCCGAGCCAGGCTAGACATTTTTGGCCCGTGAAGATCATAAGCGGGGAGATGCCGCCTCACTACTTTTTCATTCGAGCTTTTGTCAGCAAAAGTAAGCGTTCTTCACTTTTCATCATGGACGCATGATTTTTGAGTCTTCAGTTGCGAGTGTTCCTAAACCTTTTTTCTTAAAACTATACCACTGTTTTTCTTTTTGTGTGTGTGCAGGCTCTACGAGATGAGGCGACGCCCCTGGGCTCATGTTCAGCCAAAGTGCGTCCACAAATTTTTCAGAATGTGTTACGAATTTCATTTATAGATCCATAATTAAAATCTTTATTTTAAAATAGACTAAATTTTGAATACATAATTCTAGAATGATATAAACGGTAGAAATGTTAATTCTA
This sequence comes from Cheiracanthium punctorium, assembly GCA_038373885.1. NCBI lineage: Eukaryota > Metazoa > Arthropoda > Arachnida > Araneae > Cheiracanthiidae > Cheiracanthium > Cheiracanthium punctorium. Next base: position 1,769 of record JAWZYV010018734.1, read on the forward strand.
CCATTTAAATATTGGTATTTTTACAACCTTCGAACATGCATTAAAAGTACCATTGCATATAAGAAATACTTCCCTCCCATTCTCTTTCCATTTAGCATTTATATGAAAACCATTAAAAAGAGCAGTTTCACACACACACACACAAAAAAAAATTCCTTCCGTCCATGTAAATCCATGTATTGTTTTTACCAAGTTGCTGATAGCATAGCCTGTATACACCCTTTTTCTTTCCAGAGCTTTCCTAAAGTGCTTTCAAATAGTGTTTTGCTTTTAAGCAAATGGTGTTTGCTTGCAAACTTTGCTTTTCTTGTATGCATTTATTGTGTTCCTAAATCTTCAATTTTATGCTCCAAAATCATGTTAATTCTGATCTCGAATCTTAGTTTTCCTCTCGGAAACTATTTTTTTGTGCTCCCAAATAGAATTTTTCTGCTCCCAAATGGAATTTTTCTGCTCCCGAGGTGCTCCCAAATGAAATTTTTTCTGCTCCCGGGGTGCTCCCAAATCGAGTGTTGGAGTTAACATCCCTGAAAATATCACCATAGAAATTCTGTGATTTAAAAAAGATATTGATTTGTATAGATTGACTTGGGGGGGGGGGTTGCTTTTCTTTTTATTTTAAGTAAAGATAAATGCAGCTTTTAATATTTATTTTTTAATTAAATTAAGACTTTTTGTTAATGCAACTACAGGGGTGGGAATTGGGTAAGGCTGATTTGGAGCAACAGTGTTGACGATTTGGAGCACTGAAGCAACAGATTGGAGCAAATTTCATTCTTAATCTATCGATAGAAAAATATAACTACAGTCAAGCTTTTAGTAAATTTGAGAGTATTAAATATTACTCAGATAAAAGAAGCCCACTTCAATAAATAATAAGCATATAAAAATGAAAAATATAAACTTACCTTAACCTAATATATTATTGGATGCTACATTCAAAGTTACAGGTAATTTTTAACACCAGAATAATAATAATAACAAAGACTAGATTGAAAATTAAATGAAAAACGAATAACTTTTGCAAAAATTTTTTATTTAACTTTTCTTTTTTTATCTCCATTACAGTGGCGTAGCCAGGGGGGGTGGAATAAGGGGGGTCACGACCTCCCCCTGAGGAACCCTATCTTGAGCGTAGTGCTGGCCATGAAATGATGATCAATGACATTTTTTCTCTTTTCTCCGTTATTCTGACTGGTTTGTTCTGAGCCAATTACGTTCTCTTAGAGTGACGTAATAGTACCGTAATTCATGGAAGAAACGCTGCGTCGTTTACGATATTTAAAAAAAAATTTTTTGGGGGGGGGGGGGCGATCTTTACCGAAAAATTATAAAAGTTATTTAGTAATAATTGTCTCAAAAGATGACGCCCCCACCGATCACGTACCTTTTTGGGGAGCACAGCGTAATGAATCAGAATGCGAGCCTACCCCGTTGAAAAGCGGTTTAATCAAACGCTGTGGATGGGTACATAAATCCAACCGATGTCTCCACAATTAAGTCCAAAAAAAAAAAAAAGCTTTTTATGTCTACATTTTAGAGCTGTAATTAAAATTTAATGAAGATTTTATTTATATATTTTGATGGGCTAAAGTTTCTTAAAATACCGCAAAAACGCACTACCCTTGATTAACCACACCCCTGTGTTCCCATGAATGTCCATTGTTCTCAGGTCGGCGATCGACAAGGGCCCCCGGCGTAAGAAAGGAACCCTCAGCGAGGCCTCTACTACTTTCTTATCAAAGTAATTTTATATAAATCCGAGTAATGTACCAAAGTAGTCCGATCAAATATTACATATCCTATTATTCTATTCCCTCCAAATTCACCAGTAAGGAGCCCCCGTAGGAGCCAGTCCGGGCCTGATTGTTCTTAAAATACCGAATCGCAACCAAAATTAGTCTGTTGCACCCTGTGCAAATTTAACCATTCTACCCCTGTACCGAATGAACACTGCCTTACGCTGTTATTAAGGTAAAAAGTCTACTACGAGTAATTGGCAAGCTCAGGAAACCCTGAGTGCTTTTAAAATAAATCCCAGTGTTATAAATATCAGAAGTAATAAATGAATAAACATCAAGAGTTATCACAACATTCAAAGCTTAAAACAAACAATTTGCTGAAGCACGCTCATTACGTAATCAACAGCTGGACCAGGGGGGGGGGGGGGGGGGGGAATTGTTTACTTTTGACTGGAGCCTACTCATCAGCTGGTTCTTTCGTTTTAGCAGCATGTGCTATACTGTCCGAACTTTTTGCGAAAGCAAAAAGTTTTTTACAAGTTATTTAATTTTATAAATTTGCCTTTGTGAATATAAAAATTGATGTTTTAAATCGGACACTGATTGTTTGAAAATGGAAATCGTAAGCTTCGTAAAATAGCAATAAATACTTTAAAACATTATATGGTAAGGGGGGGGAAAAGGAGATATTTTTACCGTTTATCCACCCCCCCCCCCCCCCCCCCCCCCCCACTTTCCAAAATATATCACGCTCATTTTCGTGGGTGTGGTGTTTCTTCCATAAAAACAGTAGTCAGTTGTGCGAGTGCAGAAACAAAACGTACGGCAGCGCTTTTTTTTTTTTTAAAAAAGCAGTTTGTAATGAGCAGAGTAGCTGTTTTTTTCCTTTTGGTGCAGAATCTTTCAATAAAGCCCTTATATAGCAGGATAGTGCAGGTTTCAAGTTTTGGTGCAGAATTCCCACCCCTGCAACTAAACAAAAATATATCCCCCCACAATACAGTATTGACCTGTTTTGTCTTTTTCTACCGCAATTTTAAAAATAAAAGAAATTGCTTTGTTTCTCCTTTTATTCTCTTGTGCATATTTTTAAAAAATAATAGTTTCTCTTTGCAGCTAATAAAACAGGAGCATTTGTTCCCGCTTTCTTTTATTCTCTATGTATCAAGGTTCAGTAAGATCAGGAAGATTCTAAAATTTTACTTGGAGAAATAGATAAAGGATTATTCATTGCCTAATTAAATGGGAAAAAAAATACTTTTTAAAAAAATTTTAAGCATTTGAGTGCTTATTTTTGAAACTGGGATAAAGAAAACCCTGATGCATGTGTGTCATTTTTACTCTATTTCTGATCAAGGTTTCTCATATAAAAATAAGATTAAACCACCCAAATCAGACTTATGTTATTATATTTTTACATAAGTTTCTTTAACACAAAGTTCTAAGTCTTTTAAATAACTAAATGCACGTGTGGAAGGAGTACAGGAATTTACAAATACAATTATGTTGTCGCTCAACTAGATGAGATGGGAAGAATAAAATCATCTGCTAATTAATATCTGGGTTAGAAATCGTGAACTTACACCATCAAAATAGTATTTTGGTTACATAATTTTTGGAATCTGTCCTGAAAATGCCATTACAGCAGCAGAGGGCTTAAATCAAATCGGCCATTCGTAGTAATTGGTTAAACAATTCCTGTTCCATGCAAAGAACGGGTACTTCAGCTAGTGTATTAGAAATATGTGTTTATGAGTAATAAATGAAATGTTTAGACTTGCTGGTGCATCTGTTTTTGCATTTTATTTAGAATATGTAAGCAAGTTTAAATCTGTATAACATTAATAAAGTATTTTGTTCAGAAATCTGGTAATTTTATATATTTAAAAAAAAATCCTTTTGGCCTTTCTGCTATATAATTTTCTTATGTTTATAAGCTCAAGTGACATGTAAGATTTTTGTATTTTAATTTAATGGCAATGCAAATGAAGAACAGGGAGTTTTATTTAGTATTATGTGCATACATATAAAATTTAGAAAATAAATGATCAATCATTCTCGGATTGAATACATCTCATGATAAAAATACACAATGATTCAAAAGAAAATTATTCTGATATATGAACCCCCTAGCAAACTATCTGCTCACCAGTTTAAAGAAAAATTCAGATATTTTGATTTGAAAGTATGTGATCAAGATTGAAATGTTGACCTAGACATTGGGAACTCAAAAATATTAGTAACTCAATGTAGCTATGAATCTAAGAGTCCAAAAACTTGTGTCAAAAGGTACATTGTGAAATGCAATAACTTGCCAAGACATCTTAAATCAAAACAGTGACCACTATGGAAAATCTTGGAGTTATTTATTAATATAAGAGTGATACAGTTAATAAAAGCTTTCTTGTAGATTTTGCAGATGGCATTGTTGTATAATAATAAGTTTCAGGCATTAATTTTGTAAACAATTTTTAACTTTTTCTAGATACAGTGAAACCTGTATAAAACGGAATGTGAAGGGACCGACAAAATTTTCCATCTTAGAGAGGTTTCCGTCTCATAGAGGGACTTTCTTTTAAATTGAAAAAAAAGGGGGGGGGAGAGAAATCAAATTTTGCTTACCTTTTAAAAAACAGGAGAACCCTCATAAGGAAAACAGCTTTTAATCAAATAAATGAAAATTTATTCCAAACCATAATTTCAAATAAAAAGAAAATAATAATAAGAATTTTTTTTTTTTTTTTTTTTTTTTTTTTTTTTTTTTTTTTTTTGAAATAATTAGATTGTTTTTTGCACTGACTGTGCACTCACAATGTGATTTTCTACAGTGATTCTTGCATTATTGACAATACTTAGATCCGCGTCGCCTTTAAAGACGGAAAATTCATATAAGTTCCTTGTTCCCTATGCAACGCATTGCTTCCGGATAAGAGTTAATTGCAAGATCTTCAGTCTCGGTAACTCTTTCTTCTTCCTCACCGGTGTTATTATCGTTAATTGTATCGTTTAAAGGAAGTTTTTCAACCTCACCAAATGGTGTTTCTGTGGCTAATTTGTCATTTAATGTCACAAAATCTAAGGCATTCAGATTAATTTCGCCTTCATCTAGCATTGCTTGTAAAGCTTCAATTTCGGAATTGCATGCATTTTTATTGACTCTACTTTCCCCAGGAAAATTTGCTTTCACGAAACAGAGCCTTATAGTTTCACTAGTGACTTTTTGCCATGCTTTTCCAAGCCACAATACAGCATCAAGAACATTTATAGATTTAATTAACTTTGAAGGACTGGATACATTTTTAATGTTTGCTAATAAAGATTGCATCATTAAACTTCTGTAGTTTGTCTTTATGTTGCGAATTATGCCTTGATCCATAGGCTGGGTAACACTAGTAGTGTTTGCTGGAAACCAGGTCAGTTTTACATTTGAAAGTTCTATATGCGGATGTTAGGTTGCATTATCTAGAAATAATAAAACATTCCTTTTCCGATTTTTCATTCTAGAATTGAAACCAATTAAACACTCTTCCAGAATTTTTGCGGTCATCCAAGCTTTTCTGTTCAACCTCCACTCAATTGGGAGATTTTTCAGAGAGATTAAATGCACAGAGAAATACAGTTAGGCGTTCTTTAGATTTCTTTCCACCTGCACAGCTTTCGTTTTTCAAGCACAAAGTTTTGCTTGGTAAAGCTCGAAAAAATAAGCCTGTTTCATCACCATTTGCAATATCTTTCAAATTGTATACTTCGGTTAATTTTAACAATTTTTTCCCCCAGTCATTCACAGTTTCTGGATCAACATCAGCAGCCTCACCACAAATTTCTTTGAATTTTATCGCAGATAGAACGTTCCGTCTTGACAGGTTTTTTGTCCTAAAAATAGACGCGTTAAACAGTTTCCGTTTCATACAGGTTAACATACATTGAAAAACATTAATCGCCGCTGGGACTAAATTTTTTTTCCAATTAAGACAGGTTTCCGTTTCATGCAGGGTCCGTTTTAGACAGGTTTTACTGTATACCTATTTTAAAAGGTGAAATGTGTACTCCTTTTTGTTTCTTTTGGAAGCACTTTATATAAACAATATCCATCATGAAACAGGTATAGGGATGAGATTCTTCAGAATTTTTTTAATTTTTCATCGTAACAAAATTGCATGTAAGTAGGATAGACTTAATATAATTAGCAATTACAATATTTATTAAACTTAAAATTCATAAGTATTATTGCTCAAATGTTGTTCGCAAATTCTTTTGGACTTTTTCCTTTTTTGTCAATCTTAATCCTGCAGGTAGCAAATTAGACTAATGCTTATGTCACGAGTTGAGTGCTTGAGGAGCAGAATGAATAAATGTTCATCTTGAGCATTTTATAAGTATAAAAAGTGTTGTCTTCTTTTAGCATAACTTAATTTTTACTAAAACAATTTCATAGCATATTACTTTTTAAGTATAAGAAAAACTCATTTCTAAAATCCCAGAGCATTGTGTTTGCAAAACCCATCAGGCAAGTGTAGTCAAAGGAAATCAAATGCACTTTATTAAAATAACACAAATCAACATATTCTAGATTAAATCACATTTATTAACTATCACAAAGTTTTACTGCAAATATGCAAAGTAAATGATAAAATTTAAATTTCAAAAAATAAATTTGAAAAAGAAAATGGTGGGCTGGTTATTCCATGAGCCTTGCTGTCCTCCAAATTGCTGCATGTAGTTATTTTGGTGCGGGTAGGTCCATTCTGATGCTGGTGGTGTGCCCTCCAAGACGACCATCTTAATGTCTGTAGTTGCTGCCAGAAGCATGTTCCCGAGGGGCAGATGTATACACCCATGGCGGTGTAATTAAGCAAGGCAGGCTTGCAGACCATCAGGCCAAACTCTTATGTTCTTCTAAGGATCTGATTTACAAGATTAGATTTAAGGATCTGATTACGATTATAATCCATGAGAAACAGTTTGGTCATTGGCGATGGTCATTAATTGTTTCTCCCCATTTGTGAGACTACAGTTGAGTGCTATGATATTGTTTCTTCCTATATTAATTTTCTTTGAGTAATAATCCTTTAAACTGGCATATGGATATATTTTCAGGACAAAAAATGTTTCCAAATTTCTCTCCTCTGGCACTTAAAAATTTAGGAAGAGAAAATTCATCGTTTTCTTGAAATCTTTATTTTCTAGGCAATTCGTTAAATATAACTGGAGCATTCTTCCTTTTAAATATTTATAAATAATCTTTTTCTTCCATTCATTGTCAATTTTTTGTCTGCACAAATTTTTATTAATAATTTTATCTATGGTACTATTGGTATTTTGTCTGAATCAAATTTCGGGATTTCAATTTCTGACTCTAGTCATTTCTGTTTTTTCTTTAACAGTTTTTATATTATTTATGGAATCTGCTTTCTGCAACTGATAACATTCTTCGCGCTCGAATGCAGGAGAAAGATAAACAATTACTTCCTTCCATTCGCTGGCGCTTCTAACATGCTGACTCTGTGACCTTGGCCAACTCATGCACACTAACTAAACATTCATTTTCACTCCAGAGATTTGATTACTAGTTTTTTTTTTATGTGAAAACTTAAATATATTTTAATTTCTTTTTTCCCCTCAAAGTATTCCTGCCTGACTTTTGTTACGAGTCGAGTGTTTGAGAAGCAAAATGAACGGCAATGTTCATCTGGAGTACTTTATTAGATCATAAGAATACAGTAGACCCCCTCCCTCCTATAATACAGTAGATACATTCTTTGCTATAAGAATTCGTGTTGTATAGGGCATGAGATATACTCCACCTGGAGGGTGAACTGTGCAGTATAATCACTGCAAAACTTATTTGCACTCCTTGTTTCGTATTTGAAAATTAATTTTGAATATAATCCCCAGATGGTACTCTGTTATAAGAAAATGCCTTGGGAGCTGACAGTTCATAAGCTTAATTTTGTTCACTGTGCAGTTGCTTGGTGTTTGCAGTATATTGGCTGCTCGTATTGTAATCTAACATTTGTCAATTTTAGAAGTTCTAATTGTTTTTTACCAATTGTGCCATTCAAAAGTTATATTAGCAGGGTGTCCACTGGCGACTCTTTTAGACAATAACACTATTTTCAAATTTTTGACGACTTGTACCTTGTTCCAGGTGACTAATATGAAAATCAGATTTCAGTTTTTGCCAACTCCCTTTTGTTTCTTAAAGTTTATATGAATATGCATTAAGAGTTAGAACCACTTAAAATGTCCTCCAACCAACGTTAACTCCCTCACCCCCAACCTATAGGCAGATGCTCCTCATGTAAGCTTGCCAAAACAAAAACTCTGTTGTGATTGTTTAGTCATCAAACATTCTAATCCTTTTTTAAATTCTAGAGTATTCAAGGCCACATTCTCTCTTCCCAAAATCTGCTAACACTCTTGTTGCAATGGACATTTTTTTTAAAGTTTGCCCCCACCTAAAAATATTTCTATGGGTGCCCATCCTTGTTGCTTTCCATTTCCCGTGCTCTATCCAAACAATCATTGTCATGCGAAAACTGAACTCTGTTTTGCTTATTTGAACTTACTCGGATGGTACTTAGCACTCATCAGCAGTGCAGAGTTGAATCCACATTCAAGTTATTCTGAAATCTGCCAATTCACAGGCCCTGATTATCGCACAGGCACTCGGGGTGCGTTCCCTGGTCACACATGCAGAAATAGGCCAAAAAATGGAGTTTAGTGCAATGTATAAGGGCACCAAAATTGATCCACTTGTATCAGGGATGCTACGGCTGCGCCAAATGGAATCTTTTGATACATCCTGATACAAAAAGCATATTTTTGAAGGTTTCTGCACCAAAAATATTTCTTGGTATTTCCTGATACAAAAAGTATAATTTTAAACAAATTCTGCTCCAAATCCGTGCTGTCCCAAAGGTCTAAAAAAGTAAATAAAACCAAAAATTACATACTAATGCATCACTTTCCCGTTTTCACCAGAACACTTCTATTTTTCATATCAGAAAGCGTGTACAGTTCGAAACTGATCTCCCCCAAAAGCAACAAATCCAAGCAATATATTTCACCACTTTAAAAGCAAGCGTAAAATAGTAAAATAAAAGCAATTAGCAAAAAAAAGACAATGGTTTTAGAAATTTTTTCCTCTACAAAGCGCTTTATTTAATAGATTCGTGTAAATAAGTTATCAAAGGCCGTCAAAACATCCTGCCTACCCTGTTTGGTAAATGATATGCATTCAGAATGAGGCAGATGTTCCATCAAAAGAATAAACAGAGAAAACTTATCCCATTAAAGTAAACATAGTTTAGAGCTGATATAAATCAAACAGCAAAAATAAAATCATTAATGTATCTAAACACTCCTGTATTTCTGAATAGCTCTAAACGCTATACAGTAGAACCTCGATCCATCGTTTTTCATGGGGAGGGTAGAAAAAAACGATGAATGCGGGAAAACGACAAATGGGGGTTAAAGTCAAAATACGAAGAAAACAATGCTTATACATACATGCAACGACTGTACACCAACAAGTACTAATTCTTACTAAATTGTAAAACAAATAAATCGAAGATGAAAATTATAAGTGATATTTATTTTTAAAAATCAGTAATTTTATGTTAAGTTTTTCAGCATTTTAAGTTGAACAGCAAATCTTCAAGATTTACAATACTTTTCTGCGACTACATGTTTGTATAAAAAAGTCTATAAAGTTTCAAATACCGTTATTTCTTCAGAGATGCTTCGTACTAGTGTGGCTCAGCCTCATCGGCATGAACAATATCCTCTGTGTCGCCTTTTTGCATGATCACGCATTTCTTCCATGTTTAGGATGCCGCATGCCGTAACGTCTTGATTAATGGAAATATAATCATTAAATTTCACAGTATCCATACCCTTTGCTACATGCCACCACTGTTCATCTGATTATCATCATACCAAGAAGCAATTAAAGTTTGTATGCCATATGGATACAATTAATCTTACAATTCATTTTGGTCAGGTGAAAAATTTTACAACGATGAACGCGGGAAAGTCACTTTTTGACGAACGATAAATGCGGGTTTCTTTAACATTATATAAATACAATTTGTGCAGGGACCATAGAAATAAAACGATCAATACGGGAAAACAATGAATGCGGGAACGATAGATCGGGGTTCCACTGTATATGCTTTTAAAACATGATTTTTTTTTCTTTAACCCATTAAGCGCCAAAGCTCCCGTTACGGGAACATGTATTATATATATATATTGAATATTCTAACGCAATTTACGAAATACACATTTTATATAAACATTTACACTTTAGGGTGTATTATATAGTGTAAATGTTTATATAAAATGTGTATTTCGTAAATTGCGTTAAAATATTTTAAGAAAAAAATATATAATAGATGTTCCCGTAACAGGATCTTTGGCGCTTAATGTGTTAAGCATTTTTTGTGGGACAATAAGCGTAGTGCGCAAAAGAAATTGGGGGAGGGGGAGGTGGCTAGATAATATATGTAATAGTTAAATTAGCAGTTTTTTTTCAAGGTTAGAAAGAACGTTTTAAATGAATGGTTTTCAAAATAAATATCTCCTTTTTTAAAACCTAGAAAGAAGTGATTTTTTTCTGTTTGTATTTTGAATAACCTCAAAAAATAATCCACTATATGCAAAACAAAGTAAATAAAAGCTCTAATAAGAAAGAAAAGTAAAATCAATAAATGAACTATTTTAAACCAATAAAATCACTCCAAACAACGGGTGTTTAAAACATAAAATATTTTTAAAAAACTTTATAAAATAACACCATAAAGTTTACTTCAACGCCGTACAGCTGTTCGAGCAAAAAACTTTGCGCCTCACCAGTGGCATAGAGCATTGCGCACTGAACTGGGAGATGGTAGGTACCTGGTTCGAAACCAGGTCACGTCTGCCGACCAAACCGTTCGGAGTTTTCCGTGATTTTCTCCAAAACTTAGCCTCAATATGGGTTAGGACCCCTTAGAAAGACCCCAACGGAGGGCACTCCACCCAGGCCTAGATCCCTCGTGTAGATAATTGGCCTTAATCCTACAACAACAACAAAAACTTTTTGCCCTTTCCTCAGTGACAAGTTTTTGCTCGAAACAGCTGTATGGCAGTTAAAATAGGTGTTACAGTAGAAGATCTTTATAATGCAAACCTCGAAACGCAAGGTTTTGCATTATATAGAATTTTGCGTTATATGGATCATTCACTTATATCATTAAACTTCCCTAGTAAACATATTAAAATATGGCTGGAACGCATAAATATAATGCTTAAAACTTCTTTTAAATACAAATACTACTTTAAAAAAATGGAATTTATTTATTTACAGAAAAAATAAATAAATTGAAATTACCAAAAGCATTAACGTTTATTTGCTAAACAATATGTTAATTTTGATTTGTTTTAGAATTTGCAATCTCTCAACAAATAACTTTTCTTGCAGCCTTTGGACAGGTAATGATTTTACTTTGGTTACACAGTCTTGTGTTTCTAGGAATTTAAAATATTGATCTCTTATGGAAATTTCTTCAGATTCTGAAAGTTTTTCAACTTTCTCTCCAGCATTTGATTCTGTTTCAGAATTGTTTTCCTCTTGTTTTGAAACAGAGGAAATTATTTCAGCACTGGTCAAATGATTAACAATTTGTGACTTATCATCAATTACCAAATATTCAAAATGTTTTCTTCATGCAGGTTTGCAAACTGAGTACTTTCCATTTTGTGCACAATGCATTAGTTCAGCAGTTTTCATTTTAACTAATGATGGCTTAAATCCAATTCCAAAATTCAGTTTTAAAATAGTGTTACATTGAGAAAACACTCCCTCCACTATTTCTCATAGACTGTTTAAAGGTATTTTACTGTCAATATTGACTATTGAGTCATAAGCATATCGTCTGGCAGGGGGCGGGAGCGTGTGCCCCCCCCCCCCCCAACTTTGTTTAGAAAACCATTCATTTTAAAACCTTTCTTCTTGCCAAACTTAAAGAAACATGGCTATTTTTACTTTAGAATATGCTATGTGCATTCCCCACCCACCCACCCACACACATTAAAAAAAAAACTTAACTTTTGGTGATGCTACGTGTATGATCTAGGAAGCCGTAACGCCATACGATTTAATATAAAACAAATCAATGTTTTTAATTTACAAAGAGAAATATAACTAAATAAATAAACATCTGTTTGGGAAGTCAATGGTAGAGGAGGGAGAAAGAGAGTGGTTCTGGTAGTGGAGGGAAAAAGGGAGAGGTTCCTTGTTTTTTTTAAGTAAACATTTCTTCCTCTTCGACCTCGGCCAGCCAGCTGTTATGCTGATAAAGCATAATGCATGCATGGGAGAATAATTGTTTATTTTAAGCTTGGCATGTTGTGGGATTTACCTAATGTCTCAAAATTAATTCCCTTGGAAAGCAATTAAAAAAAAAAAAAAAGATTGTAGAAATTTCTTAATTGTGATTTTCTCTGTTTACATCTGCAGTGTTAATGCGGTTTATGGAGAATTGCGGTTTATAGAATTGCAGTATATCGATCTTCTACTGTATTTTACAAAGTTTTCTATTATTTTACATTTTAAAACAAGTCATGAATTTGCAGCTCTTGCCTTGGCGCCCTCGATTGGCAGAAAAACCCAGTTGCTACCGTGAAAAGACCGTTTACAGTTAATCAACCGAAAGAAAAAAAAATGATCCAAACAATGAACAAAACGCGCAAACTAATGCAATTTTCTCTTCTTTAAGTTCAACACATGAATATACAGAAAGCTCAGTGAAAGTAGTTTTTTTTTTTTTTTTTTTTTTTTTTTTTTTTTTTTTTTTTTTTTTGTCGTTTATGCCGTTAACTAAGGAAAGAATTTAACAGCTATTTAAAAACCGGCAATTCCATAAACTTAAATTAACCTAGTGATAGCGAACCTACAATGCCATCACCGTGTTCGTTATGACTCACGTTCAGAGCCTCCGAAGGAAACAAAAAATTGCACAGTTAAAAATATTTTTGCTTTTCAAAATTTTAATTTCTTCATATGGATTCAGTGTGGCGTTGGTTAAGGCATGGTTGGCGGATTTTCGACGCATGACATTTTAAACCATATTTAACTATCGCATAAAAAAAACCTAGACTTTATTTTATAAAGTTAATATTAAAATTCAGTATTAACATTTAATATATGTTAAAATCATTCTAACTCGAAGACTAGATTATGATATCCTTGAACAGATCCCCTTAAACAAATCCTATTCAAGGATTTGTTTAAGGACTTCACCATTTGCTAATTTCGAATGTAGAGTTCATAGAAAGTACTTATTTTGTTTCTATTTGTTAAAAAACTCATTTAATTTTTATTTGAAAGCGCTTGGGAGTGTATGGACCAACCGTTGTCTAGCTCACACTAGAGATAAGACGGCCTCGGGCTCTGAAATTCACAATTGTGTTCGGGCTCGGGCTCATGAAAAAATTCTCTTTTATTGAACATACTGCTTGAAACAGATTTTAAAAGTGATTCCTGAGGAAAATAAAAGTACTTATAAAAGATAAATAAATAAATATACAAATAAAAATAGCGGCACGGGCACCTAGAAGGTGCGTGAAGCTCTTTGGGTATTTATATTCCTTAGTTAGTCATGCGGTCCGACATTTTTTGATAAAAGATGGATACAAAGAATTAGGAAGTGCATTGGGAGTTTGCAACTATATTTGTCTTTAATTTGCACAAACGGCAAAATTTATTGTATTCTATCAATGAAGTAATTGAAATTTTTTTAATCTTTAGCTGAACTTTCGGGCTCGGGCTCCGACTTAAATAATATTGCTCGGGCTCGGATGAAAAGTCCGCGGGCTCGGGCTTAAAAAAATGAGCCCGAACTCATCTCTAGCTCACACGGGCACGCCTTACGGGAGTATGCGTAGCATCACGTGACAAGGGAGAGGGGAATCGTTCTGACTTCGCGATTTTGAGACAAAGGCTCAAGCAACAGTTTCTTTCTTTCTTTTTTCCTTTTCCCCCCCGGGTATAGGGGTCGGTTATCATCACAAAAATAGGTAGGGATGGACACGAGACGAGACAGACATTTTTAACATTACGATATAGGGATTTTGCGAGACGAGACAAAGATTGCGAGGCGCCAATTTTCCGTCTCGCGTCCATCCCTAATAATAGGTAAATTAAACAAAATGTTTATTAATTAGATTATACTTATGATACAATAATCATTTTAATTACAATTTTTAGTTACATAAATTTATAAATAAATATAATGCTAGTATAAACTAAAGATTCCTGAGTGTCAGATTTTGGGGGTGCACCTCCCCCCCCCTTCCTCCTGGGGGCGCCAATATTCCGGACATTTGATTTTTCAGTATTATGGACAAAGGATTTTACTTTCTTTGAAAATTGCTGCCTTCACAAAAAAAAAAAAAACTTTTGAAAAGCTGATGCCTGAAAAAAGATTTTCTTAAAATATAATATTATTAAGTTATTTTGGCATGTAATTGTTTGTTTAAAAAATATGGTAGTATAATGCTAATGTCAATACTTTAAAATACAGCCCAATAATCAAACAAATTTAAACACCAGTATAACCGATTTGAAATTGTCCACTTAAAATATATATATATTAATAAGCTTTACTGATAACAATATTTTTCTTTTTACCTTTTTTGAGGGGTAAGAGGGGCATTATACATAATATATAAGCGATACAAAAGCTTGCAAAATTGATAAGTATAGAATTTTCTTTTTAAGCACAAAAATTTGCAAAACTGATGCAAAAGCAGATATTTTTGATACAAAAGTCTGCAAAACATACTAACGTAGTTTTGTGATACGAAAGTCTGTAAAATTGATACGAAATTAGATTTTTTCCTGATACGAAAGTCTGTGAAACTAATACAAAATTAGATTTTTCCTGATACGAAAGCCTGCAAAACTGATACAAAAGTCGATTTTTTCTGATACGAAAGGCCTAAACTGCTGTAGCATCACTGACCTGTATGTAAGGGCACAGTATTTGAAAAGTGCCCGGCCAATTCATGCTCATTATTTTAAATTCGGTGTTAATATATTTTGAAACTAATTATTTTTTTTAATAATGTATATGTTTTAAACTGATTTCGTTTTAAATGTACTATATGCTCTGTTATCTAACACATGTAGTTTTTTATTTATATTTTTATTCAGTCCTCCATGAAGCTGAATGACATGTTTATTTCTTATGTCATTTTTCTTTCTTGCAAAAATGCCATTATTTTGACAACTAAAATTAAGAAAATGGCTGCTAAAATGGTGACTTTTTTGTCATTGAGGCTATTAATGATACTATTTTTGCCTCCTGACATTGGTGGACATCCTGTATTAATTACAGGCGCTAAAACTTAAAGTCAGAACATCATCTGTCTTGATTTCCCGTGTTGTACGAGTCTTTTAATGTGTTATATGAAAACGATCGGAATTTTTTCAACGTGTTGTATGGACCCGCGTTATGGTGTTCTACTGTATTTACAATTTTATGCACAATATTTACTGAGGGGTTTTTGGAAAAGTGTCTCATTCATGCTCTGCGATAGATGTCTTCTGGTTTTGTTACTCCACTAGGTGGTAGCTCTGTCTCCATCATTTAGTTGGTCCTCAAAGTCATAACAAAATCCTCATTTGTTAAGTTAATAGACAGGGGAGGCACCTTCTGGCGAGACACATTAAGACTAACAGGTTTGTTTCTTCTGGACAACAATGATTGCAATATGTTTTGCAATCCAACCAATAATCCAGATGCCCCAAGAAATTAAAGTTATTTTTAATTAAGTCACAGAAAGCCTATTATACAGATGTTAATTATGGCTTGTTTGACATATATATATAAAATATATTGGGACTAAAGATAAGGTAGGTGTGAAGAATTAATTTCATAGTGAAAAAACTGCACTTTAAAGGTTAAACAAACATTAAACCATGAAACTCATAAACAAACTGATGAACTATCAGACTAACTCAGCCTATTTTAGGCTATAATGAGAGATGCCCAATATGAGACACTCTTTAGAGAGATTAAGGACATGTATCTCAGCTAGCTAAGTATAGTAAGTCCTCAAACTAGATTTGAATTACTCAAGAATAGGAAATGACATTCTTGCAATAATCGAAAGAAAATCCACTTGCCCTCAAATGAAATCTGACATGCCACTCATTTGTTACTCTGTCTCAAGGAAATTTAGAGAATTGAATTTTCTCTGGAAAAAAAAAAAGAAAAGCAATTTCTCTTCCTGATAACAAAATAACACTTTTCACATGAAATGGGTGCTATGAAAATAAATAATTCTAATAGAATGAATTTCTGTCCAAACGGAAGGAATTTTCTTTTTCTGTTTGAATTATTTTTTATTCCATCTTTTCTTTTTTTAAATTTAAATTCTGTTGATAAAACTACATAATTACTGTTTAATGAATCAATAATTTGCTATGGAAACAAGTTTCTTTTTTGAATGTATTTTTCAAAAGAGTTTCCAAAGATATAAATTTACGTTACAATAAATCATTTTTTATCTGAATTTGGAAATAGTTACTATAATTATTAAATATAAACCCACATTTAATCATTTGGATTGCCTACTGAGTTTTCACTAAGTAAACAACTCGCATATGTACTGCATCTTCTGTGTATCAGATTATTCATATAAATATCATCTCAAATAAGGACAAGAGATCAACAAAATGCTAAGTAAAAAGTCAAGGACAAGCAAGTTATAAGAAAAGGAAATAAAAACTCAAAACCCTGCCTTAATTTTATGGTAAATATTCATGTATGGTTGTTGTTTTATATTTCAATCAAACTTCTCTTATCTACACAAGCTTTTTCCAGTCCCTGAGAGTACAATTATGTGTGTTCACAAGGGTGTACATAATTGCATTCTATTAAAATTAAATAGTCTATACTTTTTGATCACCCTACAAATGAAAACTTTGTTACAGTGTCATAAATAATAAGTCAACTACAGTTAGAAAAATTGTTTTTTGTGTGAACAGAAATATAGAAAAGAAGTTGGCTTTGAACTTTTAATATCAAAAGCAAAGCTACATTTAAATATTGGAAGGGTAGTACTGGTCAAGTGGCAGTATGTTGAGCATAGCAAAAAATTTGGCTTTTTTACTGCTTTCAGCGAATGAAGATAACTTCAGGCTGTCATATTTTGCTTGAAAATGAGGTAGTTGCCTATTTTGTTTATTGTTGCAAAAAAAATATTTGTTGTCCTCTTAAGTCATGGGATGTAAATCTTAGCTTATTTTATATACACCTGGTAAGTGATACTTTGGTCTATGATGTTCGTGCTGAATTGGACAAGAGATACGAGTTTCACAGACACAGATTAATGTTGATTAGAATTGCATTCTTAAGAAAATCTTGTTTTGTGAGACATTGTAGGTAAATTACGGTCGACCCTTGTTAAACCGCCGCCCTCTTTGACTGCCAGTTCGGAGAGAAAACGGATTTACAAGTGGTGATCAAATGAAAAGGTACGAAACAACAGGGTGGGTACAAATGTAGACTTATTCAAAATATACACCATAGGCCTGAGCACAACGATCCCACTGATGAACAAGCTGCAGGATTTCTTGTTCCCAGAATTCCTGTGGCCATAACGAGACCCAGTCCGTCACAGCATTCTTGAGTATGTCGTGCGAGTTGAAGCACTTCCCTTTCAGGTGTTTTGTCAGTGGATCAAACACATGGAAATCGCAAACATGTCCAGACTGTAGGGCGGATGGTCCAACGTCTCCCTCTTGAACTTGGCCAGTTCCATGTGTGTGACTCTGGAGACGTGTGGGCGCGCGTTATCATGGAGCAGAACCACACCCTCTGTGACACATTTCTCCCCGTAAACTGTCACCATACGGCGATGAATAACTCCCGGTTTCTCACCTTCCACTGTCAAAAATCGGATAACACGTCGCTGCTCTTCAATCATCGAATTTTGCAACGTGGATGCCATCCTGTCCTCATACAGACTGCCACATCATTTGGATGCCGCTTTAGATAAGAGCCTTTGCTCTCTCCTGCGCATGCGGGTGCCCGCACATGCTCCGATCCCAGTCAGAGACTCCAATCCCATCCCGCGATGTCTCGCTACGTTCTCCCAGGAATATTGTAAGTCAGTAAAAAGTCTAAGTGCTCAGTTGAGCCGACAATTATAGTATGGCTGTTATCTTAACAGTGTCAAACTCGTATACTAAAAGAATAAGAGCGAAGCAAGCAAAGCAGAGTTAGCCAGGCATAAAAGCTAGAGTATTTAAATCTTAGCCGCAACCGGCATAGTGCGCTATTCCAAGGACATCCGTACCGGGGGAAAGACAGCGCGCAGCATCATTGGACGATCGGCTTCAATCTGCATAAAGCAAAAGTCAAAGCTAATTTGCATAACACAAAAGGAAAGTGCGTTAGCAATTGTTCACATTTGAGAAACCAATGAGGTAAGAAACTTAATTATTTCAGCTAAAGGTAATCAAAGCCAGGTCCAAATACCTTACCTAACAGATGTTTTAAAGCATTACAGACTAAATTAATGCTATGAATTAATTGGTCGATATTAAATTACGACAAATAAGACTTTTTAAAGGTTAACTTTTAGAATCAAATAAATGTGAACTGAAACTTGTTTTCTGTTTGCATTTAAGCTTAAAAAGAATTATTTAAGAGCAAAGTATGGTAACAAGACCGAAATTAAAGCTTTAATGCCTGATAGGGCTAACAAATATGCAACTATTTACCTGTTACGTTTTTACGTCGTTTCTTACCTTTTCATTTGATCACCCCTTGTACTTCAATACATTCCAATGTAAAATTCCCTCGATAAACTTTGCCCCCTCGACTACCGCCATCTGTCATTCACTATTTAGGAAAAAGTTGATTTTTCTATTGTAAAACTGGCTATTTAAACCACCAATGACTGCTGAAGGTGAAGATCATCTTTTGAGAAACAGATGATCCATCATGTGGATTAACCCTCCTATATGATTTTACGCAATACAGCTTCTATATCCCATCCCAATCTTTCTTTCTCAAGAGGATTAAAATGAGACATTTCAATCAAAGCCGCATAGTGCATTATTTTGAACTGAACCAAGATATTGGCAGTCTTTCCAAATACCTTACCTAAAAGTTTTGAAGATTTCCGAAAACATACCTTGAAATATTTGTGGGTGTAACATGAAAAGACTGAATCGCATTCTTCTCGACTTGAACTAAACCATTCATGACTGTTTGTGTTTTCAAGAATGATCACCTACAGGGGCAATAAAGATTTGATCGGGAATAATTTTCAAAGCCAGGTGATTTTCCTTTGTTGCCATAAAGGGATGCAATCACACCGACAAAAGAGTCCACCTTGAAGTTTTACCGCTGAATGTTACAAGATTATTGCAACCAATAGATGCTATGCTTGCATAAAATCGTTTAAAGTACTCTACAGAAGATTTTTAGTGAAAAAAAGCTGTAAACAATACAAATGGAGATAATTGCATGACATTAAAAGATGTCATTTATCTATATAAAAAGGCTTGGGATTATGTTATCAAGTAGACAGTAGGAAACTTTGGAAGCAGTAGCACAACAGGTTAATAAATTATAAAAGTGACCCTGAGGAAAGTGAATGTGGGACCGAAATAGAGCTGAAGGTGGCTATGAAGCAAGCTTGTTCACAAATTTCTATAACTATGATGTCAGCAGAAAATTTTATCAATGCGGATTCTGAAGAACCTGTCGTTGAAAATATAACAACTGATGAGATTATACAACTGACGCCATCTGTAGACACCGAACAAGAGAAAAGTGAATCTGAAACTGAAGAAATAGTGCAAAATGTGTCAAATAAAGAAGCCCAAGATTATTTAATAAACTGAAATGTTATTTTGAGCAGCACAATAAAACTGACTTAGACTATGGGTATGCTGTTACACTTAGAAAATGTATAGATTCATTATGTGTGACAAATCAAAGGCAGACTACTTTGGATAATTAATAAAAGGTATGTTTATTCATTCAATCACTTTTCAAGCTCGTTTGCTTTCCTTTGAATGAATACAGTTTACTTTGATGGAAAATTACTTACTCCATGTGCAATTCTTAAAAGTAAATATATTCATAGCACTAGCTTGAACAGATAAATTGTAAATTCTCTTTTTAAACTGCCACCCTTGCTTACCGCCAAATAATATGTGAAACCAACAATGTCGATTTATTGCGGGTTGACTGTGTCAAAAGTGGGAGTTTAAAAAGTAAACACGTAATGCATTTGTCTGATCAAAGATGATATATTTTTTAATTTCCCCATTTGTACCACTTTCTCATCTATTAAATTAATTTTAATATGTGCACGTTTATAATTTTCTGAAAAATAACTGCTTAATAAGTCTTCCCACCCACCCACCAATGGGTGGGCATTTGCTCATCAAGCATTTTGCCACTACTAAGGCTTGAATTACTGGCCATTTTATTATGGGAGCACCCAGTGGGCTGCCAGCGCTACCCCTATAAAGGGACAGACTAGTTAACATCCATGTCCAAGCCGGGATTCGAACCTGTACCTGAGGTGTGGTAGCATGGTTCTTAAGCCACTACACTACCTGGGCAGAAATAAAAAGTTGTTTGCATAATCAAAAGTAACTCTGCTTAAACATTTTCTTAGTGTCTGATACAGTCTTCCACTAGTAAAATTAATGAAAGAGCAATCACTGGTAAAAGAAAAAAAATCTGGTCCAAATGACTCGCAAAAATATTTTTAATATCAGGGTGCCCACAGGCTACTAAAAGGAGACTATTTGCTACTATAATCAAGAATAGGCAACTATTTTTCTAGGAGTAACAATGCAGTTTCTGTTTTTCTCCTAGAACGTTTCAGTTTAGGGCATGTAACCACACTTATTAACAAAATGATAAACACTGAGCGTAGCACAACAGTGTCCACCTGCAGATTTTGAGAAATATCTGGCAAGAACAGATAAGCTAGATTCATACTGCTTGTGTCATTCCATTGTAGTTCACTACAGTAAAAGATGTGTTTTCATAATCAAAAAATTTTCAAAATTCCAAAATCATAATGCAGCCAACTTTCGAAACGACACAGTGGTATATCATTCACTTTGTTGCAGAAACT
This sequence comes from Cheiracanthium punctorium, assembly GCA_038373885.1. Lineage (NCBI taxonomy): Eukaryota > Metazoa > Arthropoda > Arachnida > Araneae > Cheiracanthiidae > Cheiracanthium > Cheiracanthium punctorium. The sequence continues at coordinate 22,675 of JAWZYV010018734.1, forward strand.
CTGAATGACTTGCTGAATTGTCAGATTTGTATTAGAGAGTATGCTTTAAAGTCTGGGGTTTGTAGATAGTTTCAGTAGCCAGTTGAGATGTCAGGACGAAACACAAACATAACTGTTTTTAGAAACTTCCTCAAATACTGCAATTTCTTTACAGTAAATAAAGTTGTTCTCCATTTGCTAAAATATCAGAATACTTGAGCAGAACCCTTGACTGCTCCATAGTATACAACAATACCAAATTCATAAACAAATTTTAAAATACATCTTGGCAAAAGACTGTGCTTCTGTCATCAAAATTATGCAAAGCGATATGTTCTTAATAGCTTGTGTTTGGTAGAAAAGCCAATTCAAGATTGGGACAACCTACTCACATATTTGTACTTTTTGGAGAGTTTTCTCAAAAGTTCTGGCAAAATCTATCTATTGATAATAGGTATTTTTCTTACACCATTTGTGTGATGCTAAGTAAGTAAACATTGCAGGTCTCTTTAAAAAAAAAAAAAAAACATGTCAGATGTCACAGTCTTGGCAATTTTGATTGGCGACAAAATTGGTGCAAAAAATAAGCCTCCAAAACTTAACCCAGCCAAGCGATATTTTCCAATATTTAACAAGGACCTCCAATTCTGATGCTATCCTATGTGGATATTAAATGTTCCTATCTTGCATTCTAGTTAACCGATTTACATCCAACAAAATGCAAAACTTAATTTTAGTAACAGTATTAACTTTTATTAGTAGTAATGCATGTTTCATGAAAATTAATATACCTGCTGCTTGTTTTGAAACTATGTATTTTTTTCCCATTTTTAAAAGGAATATTTTTTTAATTTCTAAAAAGGTTCATAACTTTTTATTTTCAGTATTTATTTTTTAATTCACATAATAATTCAATAAAAATTTATGTTAACAATTCCATGTCATGATCTAAAATTCTATAATCTGCATGTTTATAGATTCTGGTGTATGTAGTTTCGAGAGAGTCTACCGTGTTTTGTATTTCATGTTTAACTAAAATTACTTGGAAAGACATTGAAAACTGTCTACTTTATAATGTTTTGTTCTCTGAACTTCTGCATTTAAGGAAACAACTAAACTGCAAACATCATCTGCTACGGAGTAATGAATTTAATCTTCACAAATATTATATAAACTTCTTTCCAAAAACAAAAATGTGTATTTAACATTTTTCAAACTTTGTTTAGATTGTTAAAAAGGATACTATTTTTACTGATTTTTTTTTTTTTTTTTTTAAGCAAAATTTTACAGATCATTTAATGAGAAAATATCAATATCATAACCATGATATTCAAAAATAAAACATTAATGACAACAGAAATAATTTTTCCATTTGAAACTCTGTAAAAAAAAAAAAGTAGGACAGTAACCCAATGAATAAAATACAAGCGATGTTAGTAAGGAATACTCTTCCCATTAGATCTTATAATTTTGAATATTCTATTTGGCAGTGAATCATACAAAGGTTGGATGTCTGTTTGGCAAAAATGATCTATTTCGGGTGTACCTTGAACTGGTCTAAGTTACACTACCATTCAAGTAAGTGTAGTAGTTAACAAAAGAATTTTAATGAAATCGTCTGTTTTCTATTAATTACTGCATTATTGTTTTCTATTTTTATTGAATGGCATCATTAAGAATTTTAGTTATTATTCCAAAATGTTTTGAAGACAGGATTATTCTAGTTTTCTAGCAATAAACTCCGTTCTAGTGTAATTTCTCTGTTTTTTTCTTGCTTTACACGTGACAAGATTTTCCTTTGTTTTCTCTCCAGAATGCCAAGAGGAATACCCTTAAATGATTTTCAAAAAGGCCAAATTTTTGCATATAAAAATGATGGTAAAGATGTTAGAGAGATCGCTCATATACTGCACGTCAGCCCCAATACAGTTTCTAATTTTATGAGAAATCCAGACAGAAACGGAAAGAGGAAGAAGACTGGCAGACCTAAAAAGTGCAGTGGAAGTATTGCAAAGGCTCAAATTCAAGCAGGACTTACTTATGTGTGAAGGCGAACAGTTTACAACTACATTAAAAGATCCAAAAAAATTCATTTTCAAAAAGCAGAAGCATCATCCAAAGTGGAAACAAACTGATAACCATTTATCTTGGGCTAAGGAACACATGTCATGAACTACAGAATGGACATCTGTGATATTTTCAGATGAGAAGAAATTCAATTTAAATGGTCCAGATGGTTACCAGTACTACTGGCATTGTCTGAAAAACGAAGAACAATTTTATTCAACTCGACAAATGGGGGGAGGAAGTTTGATGGTCTGGTTAGCAGTTGGATATGGAGGAAGAAAAAGTCTGGTCTTTCTGAGTGGTAGGCAGAAGCTGATAGACTATATTCAGCTGCTAAATTCCGAGCTTCTTCCTTATGGCTCCGAATTAGGAGGAGAAGAGTGGACCATTCAACAAGACGGAGCCTCCATTCACACCGCTAATGGAGTTAAAAACTGGTTTGTTTCCAATAATGTGCAGGTTTTACCCTGGCCAGCTAAAAGCCCTGATCTTAACATAGTAGAAAACATCTGGGCAATGCTCGTTTGTCATATGTATGCTGCTGGAAAACAGTTTGAATCCATCACTGAGCTTCGAGAAGCATTGAATAGCTCATATGATCATTTTTGCCAAACAGACATCCAATCTTTATATGATTCACTGCCAAATAGAATATTCGAAATTATAAAATCTAATGGGAAGAGTATTCCTTACTAACATCGCTTGTATTTTATTCATTGGTTTACTGTCCTTCTACTCTTTTACAGAGTGTACCATAAAGGTTACTATTTTGTAACCTGAAGGCTACTAAAGCAGCTGTGGCTGTGCTGTGGTGGGAACCCTGTAATATAGAAGAAGCTTAGCCAATACTACCAACAATTCCTCATGCTCATTTATTTAAATATTCAATAACACATTTTTTTAAATATCAATGAGCACTTGATATAACAATCAATTTTAATCAGTATAAAAATAAATTGCATTTAAAAACAATAGCTTAAAATACACATTTTATTTGTTTTCAATAGTACTTAAAAGAAATATGTCAATGAGCATTTGATATAAAAATCACTTTTAATCAGTATAAAAATAAATGTTATTTAAAAACAATACCCATTTTATCTGTTTTCAATAATACATTTTTTTACATATATCAATGAGCATTTGATAGAAAAATCCCTTTTAATCAGCATAAAAATATTGTTAAAAACAATAGCTTTTATTTTCAAGAACAGCTGGGTCCATTTTAATCATCTCTGATGGAAGTTTGTCACTGATCATAATGCCATCTTCTTTATTTGTATTAAGTTCATCGATGTATCCAGCCCAATATATAACTAAACCAGGTCCAAACCTGTAAACATGTTTGAAATAAAAATAAAAAACAAATCAGTCTAAAACTTGCTAACTATAATAATATAGTATATTAGTTAAAAGAATTTGGGATTTTCATGGCCCAAAGATGGGCTCTAGAGAGGATTTCACTGCATTTAATCATCTGTCTTAAATGCTTAATTCAGAGGTTCCCAAACTGGGTGCCGCGGCACCCTAGGGTGCCACGAGCATATGTCAGGGGTGCCGTGGAGATAATGAAGACAAGTGTTTTGGTGGAGTATAATCAAATAATTTCCTCTGAACCAGTATCCCCAAGAAAGTGAGCCAAGCCGATCACTAAGTGGGCTCAAACAAAAATATTTCGGTCAAGTTCAAGACTGTCCTGTAGCCTCTTTTTTATAGGAACTCCCTGAAATGGTGGTATTGTCAAAATTCTATATCCCTTTCCCAAGAGAGTGCTTTCTTGATAGTTAGCCCTATAAACGAACAAACAAAAAATAACGTAAAATGCATCCAAACTGCTTCATTCTAACCTTCATATTCATATTGCTTTAAGGAAATCTGACGTGAAAGTTTTTAGCCTGGCAAGGGTGCCGCGAAATGCTTTTAGCCTGACAAGGGTGCCGCGGGGGGAAAAAAGTTTGGGAACCCCTGGCTTAATTTTTTTTACAAAAATTAAATTTTAGAGGGCATAATTAGCTCCTTGAACTCAAACAAAATATACAAAAAGTAAAATGTTACCCTTTACAATAGCTTTTTTTTCTTTTTCAAAAGGGGGGGGGGGAGCTGAGTACATATTTAAGAAAAGTATTTTACTTTTCATCAAAACTTGGCTCTGCATTGCTTTGTACCACCTCAATAGGACATTACTCATTAATTTTTTTCTTTTTACAAAAGTTTTTTAATGTTTAACTGAAGGTGTTTGTTATAAAGTCATCACAAAGAGCTACAGTCGGACCTTTATTTAACGAACCTCTATTTTGCGAATTTTTCCTATGAATCAAGAAATCTGAGAATTTTTTCGTAAAAAAAAAAAAGCTAAGTTAATTCTCTATTTAACGAACTTTTTCTTGTGATTTAACTTTTTTTTCGCTATTTCTCTAAATATTTCTGGACATTTCAAACTTATTTTGTTTTTTGAAAACGTGCAAACAGAATGAAGTCAGCAGTGCTTTACCTCTCCCACACAGGCCAACTAGGCCAAGGCCTAGGGACCCCAAGTTTTAGAAGGCCACAAAATTATTAAAATAGCTTATGTTCTATTCCTAAAAGAAATGAGTTATGCTAAATTTTGCACAGTAATATAAATAGATACAAAGATGCACTTAAAAAATACATGCCGCTGAGCAAAAGGGTTTGTTAAGGGTTGTCAGGAATAAAACAAACGCCATGTAAAGATCCCAAGAATCCCACTATGAAGTATTC
>JAWZYV010018735.1:0-43922 GCA_038373885.1 Cheiracanthium punctorium
TGGGACAGGATGAAAAATTATGCTTGAACTTTCTTGATAAAGTGATACATAAGACTCATATATTTTTTGATTGATGTCTTATCATGCAATCAAATTGATTTGCAATATCAGGTCTCTATCCAAGATTGAATTAGTAGGTGGGGCTGAAAATAACCTGGGTAGGCACTATTTCCACGAATGAAGCCACTTGTTTTAAAATACCTATCAGCTCCACCAAGCTCGGTAATTCTGAACGTTTATTTAGTTCAGCAAAAAGAATTTAAACAGATAATAGAAAGGGTTTGGCTGCACATAATGCTGAAAAACTTTTGTTTATCATGCAAAACATGAAACATAATAAGTACTCTATTCATGAGTAGAAATAAGAATGCTTAAAAACCTCCATGCAATTTTTGAGGGAAAACAGTTTTCTGAAGGGTTGTGTTTTTTGTGTGTGTGTGCGTCTTATTGTGCTACATTCTGATTTTTTAAAAAATTCATATATATATATATATATATATATTATGCTCAGTATCTCTCATGTAAACATTAAATTTGAAAGTATATACCATAATTAATTTATTTTCACCATGCAACAAAGTATTACTTAATCTGCAACCTACTTTCCTCACTAAAAATGAAAAAAAAAATAGACTCAAAATTATATCAATAATATTTAGTGGCAAAGATAAAGTTGAAATTATAATGTAATATACAAGATAGTAATAATTGAACTTCCCCTGAATAGGGTTTTACCACTAAAACAGGTGAACAGATAGTAACCAAATTTGTTTTATAGACTACACATGAAAAGTGCTTTGGAAATTTTGATTAGAAAGTTAAGGTTAAAAATGTTCAAGTTTCTGTTAAACATGAAAAAACAGCAAATTTAACACTGAAAAATGGATCATTTTAAATAAACACACAATTTAAAGATTTGTTCAGTAGCTTTTGAGCATATTTATAACTAGTTAGGCTCATATTTAGAGCTGATTTCATGCTGCTTAGCAAACATTTTCTGAACTTAAAAAAAAAAAAAAAACCTTAAACGCACCTCATGTAGTGTCCATGTGCAGATTTGGAGGTAATCTTATCCTTTTCAGCTGTAGACTGCTGTTTATAGGAGACGTTTAATGACAAGAACTGTGTAGTATCATTTGAAAAATATGTGCATTCATTATATGCAGTTTCTCATCATTTTAATACCAAAAATGATGCAGTAATGTAATTTTACACTCTCTCCCCATCGAGTTTCTCCAATATTTTTTATTTGCTCCAGAAATCAGATAATGAACAAAAAACTCCGATTATTCTGTCTTCAAAATTTATTTATAACGGCAGGGAGAAATTTTTTTTTTATTTGCTCCCCCCCTCTTTTTGTGCCATATAAGTTTTAGTATACTGTGAAAGAATGCTCATATATTTTAGAAGCTAAACAATTAAACAGATCTATTTTTGTTTTTTTTAACTTGTAGTTTTTTTTTTTTATTAAAGAAATTTAATGCATAACCTGAAAAATCCTGTTTTATAAATATTTAAAAGGGATTTACTTTTTCTTTATCAATCTCTAAAAGTAATTTAACTTAAAATAAAACTAAAAATCACTTAATGTAAATTAATATTAAATGAATAAAACAGAAAAAAAAGCATTAAACCCATGTTTGGAAAAAAATAACTCATCTATCAAAGGTATCTGATCAAAATAAATGTTATTCTTAAATTAAAAAAAAAAAAGTAATAGATATCTTATTCTTAAATAAATAAAAAAAAGTATGCATTTCTTTGTGAAAATAATCTACAATTGCAGGTATTTTAATAAATTTGTCATGGTTAAATTTATTGCCTTCTGCCAGCACTGTATACATAAAAAGAATATTTTAACTGTTTACATTTTAAGGAACATTTTTTATGCACATATATGTAAAGATATTTAGTTTTTGAAAATTATAAGTCAATTATTAAAAAATACTTAAATGATGTGTTAAACATGTTTACAATTCATTGTTCTGATGTCATTATATCATACCTGCCAACTTTTACGGATTATCCGTAAAATATACGGATTTTAGTGTTAATTTACTGATGTATGGATATGACGAGTCATTTTACGGATTGTTTGGCGATTTTCGAAGTTCTCAATATTTTTCAGTGCAATCTTTTTCCATCCGTCCAGAGAATATATACTTTCCCTTCAACACTCGTTTATTTAAATGTCCAATACCGTAAGAATAAAAATTGATTCCTATTTTGATTTTAAATGTAATTTTTTACCTCCCCTCCCCCTCATCTCTCGAAGAAACCAATAAAGGAAAAAAAAAGCAGCATTGAATAGGGCAGGATCTTTTTCCATCCCTCTTGAGAGTAAATATTTTTCCTTTAGTACTCTTTCATTTAAAGCTCCAATTCCGTAAGAATAAAAAGTTATTCCTATTTTAAATTTAAATTTTTAACCCTCCCCCCACCGGAAATCAGTCAGGAAAAAAAAAAAAAACTTCATTAAGTAGAGCAGGTTCAGTTGTAAATGAAAATGATATTAAAGAGCATTAATAAATTAAAGAGCATTTTGACAATAAATAAACTTAGTTTAACAAGTGGTAACAAGAGCACTAGTTATTAACAAAAAATGAACTTAGTTTTACTGATGTGAGATGGGAATTTACTGAAATGAGTACAAGATTTTACTGATGTTAATTTTCCCAGGTTGGCAGGTATGTTATATAAAAAGAATTAAAACCACACTAAATATGTAAATACACATTTAGTGCCGGATATCCGTATCCGGCAACCAAAGGAGCTTCGGATATCCGGTATCTGGCAAAATCAATATCCGTTACATCCCTAATGAATACCAGCAGAAAAAGATGGTACTACATTAAAGTTGAAATTATTTTTATATTTTAATTAATTAATTATTATTTTGTAATGACTTCTTTTAGACTATAATTGTTCTCTTTTGAAATAAAACTATAACATTTAAATCCAAAAAGTATTATATTATAAAAAATCTTAATAAATCCCTAAAAAACCCACCTGGGTTAGTTTTTTTTTAAAAAGACCAGGTTTTTTAAAACCCCGATTACAATTGAATGTAATCATTTAAAATTAAATGAAAATTTACAAATTTTTATTTATTTATTTTTTAATAAAATTTTATTATTCCTGAATTTTTTGAAAGTTAGATTTGATTTCATTAAGATCAGATTTTCTTTCTTCCTTTTTTTTAAATTTTTATTTTTAGATTTAACATTCAACTACCCATAATTTATTAAAAAAGAGTCAGTAATCATAATCATAATTGATTACAGTTAGCTGTGTAATCGTCCGATGTCTACCCATCACAAAAATACAGTCGATTAAAATTACCCTATATGGAATTTTACCCTATAAGTTAATTTGTTTTACTAATTAATTTAAGAAAAAAAGTGACTTTTACAAAAATGGGTATGAAAACCCACAAAAGTACGTTTCACAAAAATCGGGATCTGGGAAAAAAAAAAATCCTGGATTCTCCCAGCTCCTCACACACAGAAAGTTTTTTCAGAATCTTTTCTGATTTATGAAATTACTAGTTTTCTATACATTCTCTTGCATTTGCATAACCTGTATATTTTACGTGATATTACATTGAGCTCTATAGAAATTCTACTAAAGCTGAATATAAATGTTCAATAAAAAGTTGTAAGATGTTTCAAATCTGTACTTGTATTTGCATTTTATGAAAGACATTTTAAAAAAAGATTAGTTTTTGCCTGCATTTTTCCTTATATTATTTAATTTCATTGCTTAAATAAATCATTATTTCTTTTAGTTTTAAGGAATTCAGTAAATGTGAAGCCTTTTATACAGGTGGAAAAATTCAGGTACTTAAAAGAATTTTCTTTCTTCATCACATTATAAAATATTGTATTTGCATCATATAATATTGTATTTATTTTTTCATTTGTTTTACAATGTATTTTACTCTTTATAGTTTTCAAAAGATGGACAACTAATTTTGACACTGTGTCATGAAAAATTAAAGAAATTTGAAATTGCTACTGGCAAAGCTGAAGATGCATTAGACAATGTAATATATAATTTTATACATTGAATATGTAGAATATTTTTATTATTTAATTAATATTTAGTAAATTATTTTACCTCAAGTTCTGCAAAAGCATGGATTGATTTAGTTAATACTGTAAAAGCACTTATTTTCGTGAGGCTTTAATTTGTGGGAGGCTATAATTTTCCTAATTTTTTTAAGCTTGTCATAATCGCAAAAATTAAAGCCTCCCAAAATACCCTCCCCCCCACTTCAAATAATAATAAAAAAATCAAAAAATTTTCCCTTACCAAAATTTAATCATTATTGCACAGTTACACAATCTTTTTTGACAACTTTCTTACAACTTGACTTTTTTTCTTATAACTATATCTTGAATACTATTCAACTATTTCTTGAATATTAAACAATAATACAACTAATAGAATGCAGCTCATTCACTTAACAATATTTATAACAGCTTCTTTCAAGCTATTCAAAATTAACTACCGCAGGTAAATTTTAGAGCAATGGGAATAGGGGGGGGGGGCGAATTTTTCAGACAAAAGGGTTTCTTTAAATGCCATATGCAAAAGGGGTTCTATATTTAGGTACTTTCAGGATTTTTCAACTTTTCGATTCTGTTCATATAAAAGTTTGCGAAATTTTCAGCTTGTGAAATAACTGGGCGTACTGATAACTGCACTTTCGCAAAAATTACGGCTCATGAAAATAAGTGCTTTTACACTGCTTCAATTAACTTTTAAAGGCATTATCAACTGTGTGACAGTTTCAGGACATGGCTTTTAACTAGCATTTATTTTTCTAAAAATACCTATGAACTTTACTATGTGATAAAGACTTGATTTCTTTTTATTTTCTTTTTCTGCATACTTCCCCCCCCCCCCCCCCCCACATATTTTTAGTTGAAAGATTCAACTAAAAAAATAATACCATTTTTAACATAAATTTTACCTCTTAAAGCTGGAAAAAAAATTAGGTGACATTGTGCAGTTTTTTTCATAATTAGGTACTTAAATTCTTGAAATATTATGTAAAATTGATATGGTCATTATATTTTATCCAAAAACTTTTTTATAACTTAGGACAGAACTTCTATGTTTAAAATGTATAATGATAGCCTGTATTATCAGGGGTCTGTCCAGGTCGAAATTGGGTCCGAAAACAGACCCTTCAAAAAATTCAACAAGTTAAAAACTGACCCTTCATAAAATTCAATATCGGAAAAACGGACCCTTCACAAAATTCAGTTTGACCAAAATGGCCCTTTCACAAAATAACTATTGCACTTTTCAATTGAGTTTTAGGAATTATTATCATTTAGCGATCGCCGATCGTCACCCAATAATATCTTGGCCTAAATGTAAACAACGCAACGTTGATGATGATGACGGGAGGTAGGTTGATTGGAGACTCTAAGACCCTAAATTACGCCGCCTACGATTGCAGTTTGAAGCAGACGCCTGCACTTGTTTGTTCTTCCCCCTAAGTTCCCTCCACCTGCTATCTAGGAGCTCTCTTTCTGACGTGTGTCAAGCTGGCCGGACCACATTCCGCAAAATGGAAAAAAACATAACAAAAAATTAGTGCTATATTAGTGCTAATTAGTGCTCGAACCTCGGAATTAGTGCTAATTATTTAAGCGAGTAATTCACAATTCAATGTGGTCCGGCTATCTTGACGTCAAGCTGGCCGGCCACATACAGAAAAAATAATTTTTTATCAAATTTCGATACATACAGAATTAGTGCTACATTAGTGCTGGCTGAATACCAAATTACAGAATTTTTGATTCGTATTTAAAAAAGTTATTAAATAAATGATGTGGTCCGGCTATCTTGACGTCAAGCTGGCCGGCCACATCAAGAAAAAATTATTTTTTACCAAATTTCGATACATACAGAATTAGTGCTACATTAGTGCTGGTTGAATGCCAAATTACAGAATTAGTGCTCCGTATTTAAGAAAGTTATTAAATAATCAATGTGGTCCGGCTATCTTGACGTCAAGCTGGCCGGCCACATACAGAAAAAATTATTTTTTACCAAATTTCGATACATACAGAATTAGTGCTACATTAGTGCTGGCTGATTACCAAATTACAGAATTTTTTATCCGTATTTAAAAAAGTTATTAAACAAATAATGTGGTCCGGCTATCTTGACGTCAAGCTGGCCGGCCACATAAAGAAAAAAATATTTTTTCCCGAATTTTGTTACATACAGAATTAGTGCTACATTAGTGCTGGTTGAATGCCAAATTACAGAATTAGTGCTCCGTATTTAAGAAAGTTATTAAATAATCAATGTGGTCTGGCTATCTTGACGTCAAGCTGGCCGGCCACATAAAGAAAAAAATTATTTTTTCCCGAATTTTGATACATACAGAATTAGTGCTATATTAGTGCTGGCTGAATATCAAATTACAGAATTTTTTATAGGTATTTAAAAAAGTTATTAAATAAATAATGTGGTCTGGCTATCTTGACGTCAAGCTGGCCGGCCACATCAAGAAAAAACTATTTTTTTCCAAATTTCGATACATACAGAATTAGTGCTACATTAGTGCTGGTTGAATGCCAAATTACAGAATTAGTGCTCCGTATTTAAGAAAGTTATTAAATAATCAATGTGGTCCGGCTATCTTGACGTCAAGCTGGCCGGCCACATACAGAAAAATGTATTTTTTACCAAATTTCGATACATACAGAATTAGTGCTACATTAGTGCTGGCTGAATACGAAATTACAGAATTTTTTATCCGTATTTAAAAAAGTTATTAAACAAATAATGTGTCCGGCTATCTTGACGTCAAGCTGGCCGGCCACATAAAGAAAAAAATATTTTTTTCCCGAATTTTGATACATACAGAATTAGTGCTACATTAGTGCTGGCTGAATACCAAATTACAGAATTTTTTATCTGTATTTAAAAAAGTTATTAAATAAATAATGTGGTCCGGCTATCTTGACGTCAAGCTGGCCGGCCACATCAAGAAAAAATTATTTTTTACCAAATTTTGATACATACAGAATTAGTGCTACATTAGTGCTGGTTGAATGCCAAATTACAGAATTAGTGCTCTGTATTTAAGAAAGTTATTAAATAATCAATGTGGTCCGGCTATCTTGACGTCAAGCTGGCCGGCCACATAAAGAAAAAATTATTTTTTCCCGAATTTTGATACATACAGAATTAGTGCTATATTAGTGCTGGCTGAATACCAAATTACAGAATTTTTTATCCGTATTTAAAAAAGTTATTAAATAAATAATGTGGTCCGGCTATCTTGACGTCAAGCTGGCCGGCCACATCAAGAAAAAATTATTTTTTACCAAATTTCGATACATACAGAATTAGTGCTACATTAGTGCTGGTTGAATGCCAAATTACAGAATTAGTGCTCCGTATTTAAGAAAGTTATTAAATAATCAATGTGGTCCGGCTATCTTTACGTCAAGCTGGCCGGCCACATACAGAAAAAATTATTTTTTACCAAATTTCGATACATACAGAATTAGTGCTATATTATTGCTGGCTGAATACCAAATTACAGAATTTTTTATCCGTAAACAAATAATGTGGTCCGGCTATCTTAACATCAAGCGATGAGTTCAGAGAAAAACATGCGTCAGACATTTCTTCCGAAGAATTTTCTCCCGAATTTTCAAAAAGTACTAAAATCCATGCGAAACAGAGAACATGATGCAAAACACGGATAAAATATACTATATTATCAGGAATTCGGACATATTCCTGCAACAGAAAGTGCAAGCAGTGCACAGTATCTCTTACCGTGTTATCTTCTGAAAATGATGATATAGACGAAGATTGTACCAAAGCTGCTTATTGTAAACTTAAGGATTTTGAAGAAAATTTTCAACACGATACTAAGACAAAGCGATGGCTGAAAGGTCCCAAACGTAAAAATATGGCTAGTGAAATGAAACAATCTTCAGCTGCAGAATTGAGAAGGAAAATGGCAAACAAAATGATGGATTTTGGTGACCGTGAACCTCTAATGCTGTACAATGAGCACGTTCTTCGTCAATTAAAGTATGAAACTTCTCATTCTGATGTTTTAGACAAAGATCCAATTTTTTCGGTTTGGAGAATGAAATATACATCACTGTTTCTTGGAGTAATTAAAGATATTGGATTGGATCCATTCTTTGTTTACTATTGGACACCAACGCAAATGGAATGGTATAAAAGTTATGCATCTGAGAAAAGAAATGTACTCAGCATTGATGCAACTGGAAGTCTTTGCAAGCCTCCAAAACGAACCAAAACCATCGTTGAAAAGAAACCTGCACATATTTTCTTATACCAAGTCGTTGCTAAAGCTACTACTGGCCCTTCTGTTCCAGTAGTGCAAATGATTTCACAACGCCACGATGTCTTGTCCATTGATAGATGGCTGAAACAGTGGTTGAAAGAAGGTGCCCCTGTGCCTGAAGAAATTATAGTAGATGCATCAGCTGCATTGCTAGCTTCGATTTCAAGATGCTTTAATGGGTATCAGAACGTACAGGATTACGTGAAAGATTGTTTCAATATCTTAAGCGGGCAATCATCTTACCTTCCACGAACTTATATCAGAATAGATGTAGCTCATTTTATAAAAACAAGTACGGGATGGAATTGCTTCAAAAACGTTGATCGTAGAGTAAAAGACTTCTATTTACGCTGTTTAGGTGTGCTTACAAATTGCACCGATTTTACCAGCCTTTATAGAACCTTTTACAAAAGTTACAGAAAAATTACCATAGTGGTCAGGCGTAATGCAGCCATACTTTTAGAGTGGAATTCCTGCGAATGTTGAATCTTATTTCAAGGATTTAAAGCAGTCTATATTCCATGATAGTGAATTGGCCATAAGAGTACACAAATTTTTAATTACCCATATAAAAGCACTTCAAGGTACTCTTAAAAAAGAACCTCAAAAAACTACTCGGAAATTGATTTCAGTTCGAAGTACATAAATTGAACAAATATAATGAGAAATTTGCACTTTGTGCAATTCGATAAGCCTGTTCTACATAAAAACGGAAGATTTCAGTTGGCTTACGCTCAGGATAGTGAATAAATGTCTAATCACATAACTATGAGAATTTTCAGAATGTTTCCTCTAAAACTAGAATAAGAACTGACATTGAGATAAAATTTGAAAAATTATTTAATTTTTAAAAAAATATTATTAAACTTGGCATTTTTTTCAGAGAATTATTTATTTTCTTGACTTTCACTGACGCTCAGTAATAAACGTACGAGGATATAATTATGAGAATTTTCAGAATGTTTCCTACGCAACTAGAGTGAAAGGAAGATGTTTTCGATGAACTTACACCAAAGATGAGAAAGTAGAATGCCAGAAATATGAAAATGTTTAGACTGTTTCCTCACAAATCATACTGTGATCTGAAACAAATTCCAAATTTGGAAAGTTACTTAATCTTTTGTAAAAAGATGTTTCTGCTGTTTTGTTGTACTTGAAAGTTAAACTTGAAAGTCCGCTGTTTTGTTGACATTCACTCCATATAAGAAATAAACTGACAATGCTAGAACTATGCCATTTTCCAGAATAAACTTGCAATGTTAGAACTATGCCATTTTCCAGAATATTTCCTCGGAAAATGTACTAATGGACTACTGAAAATATCAAATCTGAAGGAAATTTTGTGTTTCATAAAAAAAGGAGAAAATACATTGTTTTTTAAACTGAAATTCAAAATTTGCAGACTAAAACATTATCTATCAAACGTAACTTTGAAAATTTGGACCACCTCATAATCAAATCAAAAATGTGATTCTTCAGCTTCTTATTCAACTCTGATTTTTGTGAGTTTGAATGACAAATAAGCAGGGTTGGCAAGTTTTTTGACTCATGATATTTTTTGATGGTTTTAACTATGGTTTAAACTGCCACGTCAAAAACCGTATGTCAAATGCCTTAAATATTGTACTTTTAAAAATATATACTACGCATTAGAATAACGCATTACATATAATTTATTTTAACACAATTGCAAATATTGAATGATTGTTATTGATTATTAATATTACTCTACTGCAAATATTGATTGTAGTAAAAATACTAATTGATTTCTTCATAATTGCGCACATTGTGAACTTTTAAGAAATATTGTAAACATATTTTATCTATTTTGTATCAAGCATGTTTAGAAAAGGAAAAAGAGTGTGGAAAAGTAATTTTATTGCATATCTAATATTTCCAAAACATTATTCTTTTTGTTATAACATTAAAATTGTACATTATCAATCTGCATAAAAAATTAGGAAATTTCTTAATTCCTTCCATGGCTTGTAAGTTTCAAATATAAGAATGTAAAATTCTAATGTCAGATTATGTATTAATATTTGGAATAAAGCGCTGTGATCTGCAAAAAATGCTTAATTTGTTTACATCTATCGGGGTTATTTATTTAAAAAAGAGCATTGTGTTTTTTATAAGAATGTGCTTACTCATGATTTGTAAGTTCTGAAATTTTTTATTATTCTATTAGCCCGAATATAATGAGATATTTTTTGACTGATCATTTCCCCCTAAAAATCTCACTAATGCTATATTTGAGGCCTAGAAAATGGATTTATTAAATATCTTTGTGATAAATGTCAGAGTCGCGTTACATTCAGTCTAATATGGTAATTTCATTTTGAATGGGAAACTTTAGTATACTGATAATTAAAGGTGCTGATCTTTTATTACTTTTTATTTTAATGACTGAAATTACTATGTTATTGGTGGTTGCTTAAAACCCTTTTAATTTAGGTATTTAGATTAAATCAAAAGTGAGTTTAATGT
The DNA here is from genome assembly GCA_038373885.1 of Cheiracanthium punctorium. Lineage (NCBI taxonomy): Eukaryota > Metazoa > Arthropoda > Arachnida > Araneae > Cheiracanthiidae > Cheiracanthium > Cheiracanthium punctorium. The sequence goes on from JAWZYV010018735.1 coordinate 10,850, forward strand.
TTGCTTCTAGGAAATGTTTTACTCAACATTTTACTTAATACACAAAACAACAGTCAAGTAAGATGACTCAACATTCAAATTTCAATTCATTGATGTTGCTACTCCCTTTTTGTGTTGTTTTATGTACTGTATGGAGATCTTAATCTATATATTTAATAGTAACGTCTGTATTTTAATTAAACGCACTGACCCGCGGTACAATAAAACATGTTTAATCGTATACTCCACCTACAAGAGTTTCATTGTACCGTGTATTGAGGCTACAAAATAAGTAAATTTTTACTAATTCTTAAATTTATTTTATTTTAATTCTGGTTTTAGGAGATTGAAGACTAAAATATAGTGATTACAATGTTTGAAAAATAAATAATGATACACATAAGATTGAGAATAAGGAAGTTAAACTAAATTTCTTTTAGAAAAAAATAGGGGCCAAAGCCCCTAGTCTCGCTGCGCTCGCTTGTCGTCTGAAGCTTTCAGCCACTAATAAGGCATATTCGAGGGGGAAAAAAACATAATTTCAACAGACGAAAATAAAGATAGGATCAGGTAGAATGTTACCAAGCTACACACTGCTTGGTTCTCGTATGTTCCTTGGAACATAAAAATTTTAACTTCACGCTATTTTTAACTGTGTAAAACCTACGAAACACCTTACGTATTTGCCAGCCATGGCGGTTTTCATAATTTGGCAACTAACGTGTCCGTATAGTTATGAATTATTTGTAAGAAAGCAGTACTTTCACTGTACTTCATAATTTGTTTTTGAGGTTAAAAAGGAGAAAGATCAGTCTTTCCAACCATTTCTCTTCCTCAATTTTGCCTAAAGTACATAAGTGTAATTTGATACTTATGTAAGTAAAACTTCAGAAATAATTCTAGTTTTTCGTTTCGCCACGCCTCCGCAGGCAAAAGGATGGATTAAGCTTTTTTTGTCAAACCACAACCTTTATTCAAAAGTGGTCAAAAGCAGATAGGAGAAAATGAATCATGCTCACCTGTCACTTATGCGCGATTACCAGTGGTATGTTCGGAAGTGATTGGATACTTTAAGTGACAGCCATTTTCTACCTACTTCAGAATCAGAAATGAAACAGTGAAACGTCCTGAGATACACCCCTCTTAAAAATGTCCTTACTAATGGTTAACATGTTAAAAATTATGATGAATATGAAAGTCGTTTTTAATTTTGAATTGTAATTATAAGTGAATTTGGCATAATATTGATGAATTTCAAATTGTACCACAAACTCAGTGAGGGCTTAGAACTTGGCGGAAAAAATACTTCACTACGTTTTTCTTTCTTTTTTTTACGACAGTTGCAGATGGTATACAAGTATCAGGTGTATAAATCCTTTGCTCGCATATGATTTCAGTTTTTCTGTTTTTTTGCCAATTCCAGCCCTGGAACTAATAGTTTTTTATATAAAAAATTCAAAAATAATTACTTTTTTTAGTGAGTAGCCGCCACCTTCACGTCCAGATAGTCGGCCCACATTGGCATTAATTTTGTATGCATTGAAATTCCAGAAAAAATAATATTTTTTCTTTATGCGGCCGGCCATTTTTAACTACTACATAAAGAAAACTAGTAGTAGATAAAGTACATACTAGTATACTACAAGTACATACTGTAGACTGTAGTACATAAAGAAAACTAGTAGGCTACATAAAGAAAAAAAATATTTTTTTCTTTATGTAGCCGGCCAGCTTGACGTCAAGATAGCCGGAACACATCATTTATTTAATAACTTTTTTAAATACGAATCAAAAATTCTGTAATTTGGTATTCAGCCAGCACTAATGTAGCACTAATTCTGTATGTATCGAAATTTGGTAAAAATAATTTTTTCTGTATGTGGCCGGCCAGCTTGACGTCAAGATAGCCGGACCACATTAAATTGTGAATTACTCGCTTAAATAAGCAGCACTAATTCTGAGGTTCGAGCACTAATGAGCACTAATATAGCACTAATTTTTTATCCTGTTATTTTTCATTTTGCGAAATGTGGTCCGGCCAGCTTGACACAGGTCTCTTTCTGGGAATAAAAATCGGACTAGTACCCAGCGCTCATTTATTTATTCTTTTCGTGCGAGTTGTGTTTATGCCAAAAAATTAAACATCAAGACTTATTCCACTATAATATTAATAAGGGTCATTGCCTGAAGAAAAGGGGATGACAGCCGTCATTCTCGGAAAATTACAACGTTCTTCATGAATAAAGCCAGTGGCATATAAAAAAAGGGCAGCCAGGTTGGGGAGGGGATTAAAAGAAAGCACTTTGTTTTCCAAACTGGCACATTTATGCACCATCTAGTAAATGTTCACAAATCGTTAAATGTTCACAATCTTAAAATGATTAACTTAGTCCTAAATCTTATTCCTAAAGACAGACATAAATTCAGACCAATGCATGTTTGGAAATCGCGAAAACTTTCTAACTCGCAATAAGTCGTTTTGCATTATGAAATGAATCCGTAATTCTCTAATGTTTAGTAAATATCTGTAATAACTATAAATAATCTGAAGTAGAAAGGCCATGTAATGATTACACTAAAAGCAATCATTAAGAACAACTTGCAAGAGTGCATAACATCCTATTCAAAACAACGGGAGCTGCCGCCATTTATGTGGCTAAGTCTAAGCTTATTGTTAACTAATTCACAACTGCATACTTATCAAACATAACATCCTTACCAGTGAAATCATTTTGAACTCCCTTCTTTCCTCCCAACTGAAAGCGTATTGTGCCAGATGGCCCTTTTACATAGCTGAAAAAACAAACATTCCAAGGGCATCTTTCAGATAACGCAAATGGAAGAAAACAGAAAAAATAATTATTTATAAAAGGACATTTTATCTGGTTGCATTTAAAAAAAAAAAAAAAAAAAAGGCTGATGGGGGGAGAAAAAGGACTGCCAGACGTTAAGGTTGCTGGGTGCTGCGCCCTGTTTAATCGGTGGAGAATTCACACTGTGGAATGTGAAATGGGATAAATATAGGTCAATCATTGCTCAAGTCTGGGAAAAAAAAGGGGGGGGGGGTAGAAATAGTGTAATACTGCATTTTTTCATTCTTGGGAGTGAACAACAAAGCATAGGAGTGATTTTATTGGGATTTAATGTATTTTTAAAGAGCGGTCATAGGGGTACACTACAGAGAAATGCTATCGGCATAGGCAGGACCGTAGCGAGCAAAAAATGATAGAAGACTGAAAATTTATAACTTAATTAAATTTTTAAAACTTAATGTATGGGCACATCTTACAAACTGGGAATTTTCTGTTTGGAGACCCTATAAAAATGTACATTTGTATTTATTTAGATTTAATCTTCCAAAATTTATAATCATTACTGTAAAATTCTGTACCTTTTTTTTTGCATAAATTTGAGATTTACTGCAAAATATTTGTGAAAAATATTTAAGGAATAAAACCCTAGGTCAGTGTTTTTGGGATATTCTGCGTACACTGACAAGTAATTTTTCTTTAATGGTACAAGTTGAAATTATTTTTTAAAAATATAATGTTAGCTAATTTCTCCTATCTGTAATTATCTGCAACTTACTTTTGATTTCCCTTCAATTTTTAAAATTTAACTAGATTTAAAAATTGCATTTTTCACATCGTTAGTGTTAGATAAAGCTTGAGATTAGCGGTCGCCAGATCGCTATATGGACAAGCAGGTGAGAAAGGGTTGCAGACATCTATGGGAGGGGAAGAAAGGGGAGGAGCTCATCATAACTGATAACATGTAACATTGGGGGTGGGTAGGAACGCACCGGAACAGAATACTCAGGGTCCCTCTCTCACCCGTTGGTTGACCTTGACCCTTCGCGCCATCTCATTATTTTATTACATTTCCACATCGACATTCCAGTACGCAGAGAGGCATATCCGTGGGATACTACACGTGGTCGCAAAAATCTGAACAAAAGTATTATTATAATTATAATTTGTTACAATTTCTACAATAGACGGCCGTAATAAAAGGAGAAGAGTGAAAAGGAGTTTTATTTAAAACTAAATTTGATATTTGCCTACTGATACAATATATGACTGTATGTGAAAGATGCATTAAGTATCTCATTAATAAGACATTGTACTGAAGGAACGAAGCTAATGTTTTTCTAAATTATAGTACTCCCCTTTGTATATTTTCCGTCGTTCGACTCAGTCAGGGTCCAGTCAACTTAAGAGTAATCGATTATATTTTAAAAAAATTTCATGTGATCTTTACTTTGACCCTTCTAAAATTTTAGACTGGAAGCACATGAGTTTTTTTTTTTTAATTATTATTATTAACTTGAAAACAATAAATAAACCCTCTGCTTTTGAAAGGTCGATGAAGAGGTTGGCATTCTTTGCATCCTGATTTACGCTACAGGAGATCGAAAACTACCACGCAAAATGCTTTATTTAAAACGAACAAAAACGTTATTTTGTACATTGGAATACGCAAATAAAAACTGTCATAAACATACCGTTTTCAGTTTTAAATAAATCTAATTTCAGCTGCTTTCATATTGTTACGTTTTTCCTTTTGCAAGAGTTTTGGTATCTCTACAATAGCGCGAGAGGGAGGGGGAAGAGAAACAGACAAAACACTTTTGATTTTGTTTTATTTTGTAATCACCAGTAAAAGTGCTTGCTCTTCAAAGCTTAAATAAACGGATCTCCATGCCTTCATAATTCCATTAATCAGCGTTACAGCTGTCCGAGAAGAGAGAAGTGTTTCTCTCTCTCCCCCCCCCCCCCTCCCTCCTGTTCACACTTCAAGCTTTCCCCCCCCCCCCAAGTTCCATTTTAATGACAGGAAGTTTCTCTGTAGATTATACGAATAGAAGGCATTTTTGGTCGGCCGGCAGCAGGCTCCCCCCTTGGGAAATATTCTGCAGGCGCCCATCCCCCCCCCCCTTTTCCGCAAAAATTTCTCCCTAAGTTATTTCTTTTATATGATTCACCTTTGTAAATTTAACCCTTCGTGTGTAACATTCGTTAAAAAATGTTTTACATAATCTGACACTTGATTATTTGAAAGTGGAAACCTTGAAAATGGGCTGCTTGAGTGTTAGCACATGCTTACGATTCTCCCCATCTTAAAATGCATCTGATTTTCCTTAAAATTTGATAAGATGCTTAGTGTTTTTTTTTTTTTTAATAGGAGGTTGGGGAGCTACTACCTTAAGTAAAATAACCGTTTGCTAGCTTCTTGCAAGTTCAAAATTAGTAAATTAGGAGGAAGCGTACTATCGAAATTAATAGAAAATTGGGGCCCTCTTTTATTAAGTCCCAATTCCTTTTTCCCCCATAAATTCCATGAATGAAAGGAGAGATAAATTAAATAAATAGTACTTTATTATGTGTACACCATAAGTTCAGAAAATGGTCTGCAATACTATATATATTATCTTACCTCCAGTTTTTTAGTTTTTTTAAAAAAGAAAAATGCTTTCAAAATTTTATGGTAATTATTTTTATTCTGTAAAACAGAAAAAAAAAACTTTAAAAACTTTTTTTTTTTTTGACTTAGGCTTCATGTTTCATAAGTACTTGGTAATAGTGACAACTTTCTAATAATGTCAAAATATTCTATATCACTTAGCCATACAGATTTAAGGTTGGCGGATTTTTGGGAGTCCACTGTATTTATTTAATAACCAACTATTTTTCGTAAAAGATACGTTTGAATTAATCTGAAGAGAAATTTTAAAGAAAAATACTTTAAATCATTAATTTCATTACAATTCTCTATTTTTAAGGGATTTTCACTTTTAATTTGGGTTGGGGCGAGGGGGGGGGGTTAAGCTTCTTTAGCCTCCTCCATGTGGGTACCTATATATTGTATGGACACAGACAGTGATGTGATGATTCTAACAAGGAGCTGCAGCCAATCAGAAGGAATTAATAAATTTTAAATTCATAGTACTTAGATTTCTTTAAATATAGCTAGTTATTTATGAATGTAATATATGGAACATGCCATGCATTATTACTAAAAAAGCATTGAATCACTAAATGTACAAAATAAAAAATCTCATATTAGTCTCATATATCGGAAGGGGGGAGCAAGGGTGTTGAAAACAAAAATTACGTAAGTACGGAAAAATTTTGGCCACTAACTATATCAAAGTGGCCACTGAACTTTGTAGGGCCACTGGCCACTGAGGAATTTTTTTAATCTCAAGCTTTAGTGTTAGAGTATTTCCAGTCGAAACTAACAGACAGTGTAATATTTAAAAATTACTAAAGTTTGAATTTGGGGTGTAAATAAAAGTGTTTAGTACCTGCAATTTAAAATCAAAACTACCATAGCCTACGTTTATTATAAAATCTATTTTTTAATCATTTAAAAGTAAAAGATTTAAAGCTTTATATTTTTAATTTTAATCGATTTTTAAAAAAAATATTGTTCCAGGGTATGACTATCCCGGATGTTCGGAGAACAGGAATTACTCTTTTGGCCAACTTTTTTAAAGGGAACTAACTATACCCATTCATATTCACATTTTATTTTGAAATTTTTAAAAAATATTAAATTCTATTTCGTGATTGCTTTCTTGCTCAAAAATGAAATAGAAAATTGGAAGAAGTTCACAAAATAAGGGAAGATTCACAAAGATAGAAAAAATTCACAAAATTAGGTATAAATTTGCAAAATTAGGTATAAATTCACAAAATTAAGTATAAATTCACAAAATTAGGTAAAATTTCACAAAAATAGGACCCTGGGAAAGAAACCTGGAATGACCCCTGATTATTAACAAAAGATAGTGAAACCTTTTCTATTATTACAGATTGATTTTCAATAGACATATCTTTGTTTGGCCAATACCAAAAAGTGCAGATTGCGTGCTTATGCATGTATTTTAAAATAATTTCAATTTTTCATCATTTATTGCTAGCATAGTACACTTTGCTGCTTTGCAAGCAACAGCAAATGAAGTCAAAGCATAATCCCCGATCACAACATTGTGATTAATGGAAATATCGAATTTCACACTATACATATCCACTGCTACACACATCCCCTCTTGATCTGATCATCATCAAACCAAGAAAACATGTCAAAAAGCAATTAAAGTTTGTATGTCATATGAATCCACTTAACCTTCAGTTTTACTTTGATCAGGAGAAAAACTTTTCAATGATGAATGTGAGTAAATCATTTTTTGTCGAATGATTGTACAAGTTTCTTTTACATTATTCGAATTCAATTTGTGCAAGGACCATAGAAATAAAACAATCAATGCAAGAAAGAATGATAAATCAGGGTTTCAATGTACCATGTTTTTTAATCTTAGTTATTAACCAAATTTCTTAAATGTTAAAGGTCAAATTTCCAAAATTGTGTTTTTAAAAATTCACATTCTACATAAAAATAGCTTTAATTTGCATACCTGCCAACTCGTACGGTTTGGCTGTACAATGTACGGATTTTAGCTTAGTTGTACGGTTATACGGCCGCAAGGCAAAATTGTACGATTTTTTGGCAAAGTTTTGGCTAATGTGATTTTATTTACTATGTTTCAAAATTTAGTGGTTTTGTGGAGTATTTTAAAATTTAACAACTTTCAATCACAAACACGTGTTGATGAAATTGTCCAGTGTAGTTTGAAGTTGTGAAATATTAATTTGAGATGTCGAAAATTAAACATAAATAATATAATAAAGTTTTCCTTGATTCTTTTACAAAGGAATATCCGTGTATCGTCAAATCGCAAAGGGGATGCAATTTTGCTTTTTGCTCAGTGTATAGGACCGACATCAAAATTGCGTATCAAACATGAATAATCTTGCTAAGTAGCAAACATAAATAATCTTGCAGACAAATAATTTTCAGTTGTTGTTGTTGTGTGTGATTATGGCAACGCTACACTAGGGCGATCTGCCGGGGGGGTTGGGTGCCTTTGCAGAAGGACTTTCTAAGGGGTTCTAACGCGTATTCACGTTACATCTGGAGAAAACCTACCAAAACTCCGGATCGACAGCCGCGCGATGGGACCCGAATCCGGGACCTTCACACTTCAGCCATCTACCACTTTCAGTGGCAGAACCACTTGTGCCATGGTGAGGCCAAATCATTTTCAGATATAGTTTATTTTTTAAATTTATTTCCAAATATGTGCTCACATGAAGTATGTGGAAATGATGTTTGCAAGCCAGTAGATGAAGTCAGGGATGAGCTTCAATCTCAATTTTGTAAATTGATAATTTGCCCGAGGAAGTTCAATCAGAAGAAAGAATGGACAAAAAATGGGCTAAAAATTGAGATTGAGAAAATTAACAGCTGCTAGTGGGAAATTTAAATATGATTGAATGTTATGCTAAGCATATTGACTATACCACACAGTAATGCTGCTTGTGAACGTTTGTTCAGCAGTGTTAAGAAAAATAGAACACTGTTTCATAGTTTTTTGTCTAATGAAACTTTGGAAGACATTTTAATTGCAAAAAGTAAACTCAAAGGCCATTGCTATGAGCAAGACTTTGATAAGTATTTTTTAAAAGCAGCCAAATCAGCTACTTATGAACATTTGTACTCTAAAGATACCAAATAAATGCCCCTCCTTTCCTATATGTGCATATGTATTAAAAATAGTGTACTAAATCTGAATAGTAATTTTAAAAATTGTATTTGCTTACATTTTAGTAGACATATTTATTGCGTTACTGCGTGACACCGTGGTATTGTAAGATTTTCAAAAATTGGATGTTGGCAGGTATGAATTTGATTGGGGGATGTATCATAAAGGATTATATATATAATTAATTTTAAAATCTGATATCTTAATCCACATTTACATGGAATAGCCCTTTAGAATAAAGAGTACTGCTTAAAAAAAAAAAAGCCTATTTTCATTTGTAAACTCAGTTGTTTTATAATTAAAATTTCTGAGGATAGAAGTTATTATTTAACTAACTTACTATTAACAGGGTATTTTTAATAAACTAATTAGTGTCTTTTTGTCTTGTATTACACGTAGATCATTTGTAATTTTCAATTAAATTATTAAGTGATATATGGCAACATTTAAAATTTTGCATATTTTAATTCTTGTTTATAACATATTTGAAGTTTTCATTTTGTCCAAAAAAAAAAACAAACCTGTTTTATATTATTTTGTAAATACATAGTTCTTTTCAGTTGCGTACTTGTAATTTTATTCAATAAAAACATGCAAAATATTTTTATAAAAATCTAGTGTTAAAGAGAAGGTTATAAACAGCACCCTATGCGATTAGTTAGATACTAGAAATAACAATTGTTTTCACACACTTGCCCTACTTTTTCTAAACAAATGATGACTCCCATGCTATGAACAAGCAATTTCTACCAGAAAACTAAATGGCTCATTTTGATTAAAATGCATATTTAACTATAAACTATTTTTTGGATTTGGTAGAAAAAGATAGCAGTTGAACCAATTGCAATCTTTTCTACTTTTTATAAAACCTTTTGTTTCAACTATATTAATGCAAGAATTTTTTTTTTTTTGGGGGGGGGGAGTTTTGAAAATGTTACTTAAATTGTAAAAGAATTATTAATTTTCCAGGTTGATGAAATATCAAGTTTTTTGTTGGCTGATGATGACGAGACCCTAATTACTGCTGCAAAAAGTGGTGTTATGAGGCACTGGGAGTTTTCTAAAAAGACTATTCAGAAAACATGGAAGGTAGTTTGTTTTGAATAACCTTAGTTAGCATGTAATTTATTATTTAATTATAAAGAATGAACCAAATACTTTTCCCTGATAACAAACATACCAGACAATATGACACTGAGAGAAATACTTTTTATCTTGAATTGCATGTAACATATTCAAGTTTTTGCTTAAATAGCTAGTGTCACTTAGGTTGTACCCAGGAAAAAAATTTTGAGCGGGTCCAAATGGTAGAAAAAAACAGAATTTTTCAAAAATGAGTTTATCGTTATTACTTTTCAAATAAAAATTGAAAGTTCGTGGAAGGTCTAAACTCCTGGACCACCCCACTATACAACCACTGGCATGCAACATTGGGGGTAGGGGCTAAAGGTTTCCTATTGTAGAAAATACCATTTTGAAATAGATAATATTTGAGTTTTCTTGAATTTTGGAAGGGGGGGGGGGGAGGCAATTGTCTCCTCCTGCCCTTCCTTTGTAAGTTACGCCTATGGTTACGGCCTGGACTGTTACTTTGTTTCCTGAAATGTTCTAACATATTTCCCTCCCCCACACATAGCAACACTTGGAATATCACCTGGATATTATTAGAGGAGCATATGCAAAAATTTACTAATTGTCTATGCAAAAACTTGAATGTATTATCTGCACTTCAAGATAAAAAGTACTTGTCTGTGTGTCCTATTTTCTGTCATTCATGCATTTTGTAATCAGGGAAAGATTTCTGATTCAGTATTTTATTAGAATTTCACTGTTAAAAATAATTAATGATTAAGTGACTACATGAGTCAAGGATTCAGAAAATGTAGTAAATTAAGCTGAAATTTATCAATCAACTGTCATGTATTTCATTAATGTGTACGAGTTACTCCGGAAATGTATTGCAGTGAAATTTCGATACAATAAACTTCACTTTTATGAATATTTCAGATTAACAAATAAAGTATTTTTATTAAAAAAGAAAAATCCTACTGTATAAATTTAGTTATAATTAAAAACCATAAATGGAAAAAATGCAATTTTCTCCTTTCCACACCCTTCTCACTCGCTCTGTATTGGTTTGTTGAAGGTACTGATAATAAAGATAACTTGGTGTTACATGTTCTCACTGTTCCACAATTTACAGATTTGGAAAATATGCGTCCTTACATGGGCGCTGCCAGCTATGGGTAAGGGGGTGGGCAAATGACCATCCTTCCGTAAGGAGATTGCATAACATTATAAATACACATAAAAATTTATTTAGTTAAAATCAAGCACGGAGAGACCTTAGTTATATAGTTAAAATCATTAAAAGCCAATTAAAATCTCCGTAAAAGTTAAAAAAAAACACTAACCATTTTAGCGCTTTCGGCAGCTAGGTTGCTGCCATCTTCGGAACTGAGTCCGCTCGGCTCGCTCCCCGCCTCCTCATCAACTCCAGCCACGTCTCCTCTATCTGCGCATGCGTCATGTCTCAGTCATGCATAGTGTCATGGCTCAGTTCCGAAGATGGCAGCGATTTAGCTGTCGAAAGTGCTAAAATGATTAGTAGTGTTTTTTTAAGGCTCAGTTCCGAAGATGGCAGCAACTTAGCTGCCGAAAGTGCTAAAATGGTTCGTGTTTTTTAAAACTTTTACGGAGATTTTAATTGGCCGTGCGTCTGACAGCCTCCCTCATCACTTTACAATAAGTATTAATTTTCCATTAAACTGAATTACCTTCTTAATTGCTGGAGATTTTATTTATAATTACCTTTTTAACTATGGCTTGTAATACCGATTAATTATACAACTTATATACAACCTTCGAAAATAAAAAAAACAATATACCGTGAATCTGAACACTTATTTTTTCTGAAGTATTGTCAGTACTTCAATATAATTCCTAAATGTCTACAAATAAAGAATAAGTTCTTAATTAATTCCTTCCGTAATGATACAAGAATCTTTGAAAACAAATTGTTAAAAAAGCTCTAAGAAGTAAATATGCCATCATACACCAACTCAACACTAAAATAGAAGAAACTAGGGAATGTTTAAAAGCAAACGCTAACTATCCTACCTTTGAAAACCTTGTCAAAAAAAAAAAAACAGAATATTTTTGTCGCAAACTAAAATTCAAACTGCGAACAATACATAGAAAAAAACTTAACTTTTGGATTAATAAATATGGAGCAAACAAATCAATAGCGAAGTCTGACGATCCTCAATTTATAAACCTTTCTTCTTTTAAATTAAATAAACACATTAAAGAAGACATCCTAAACCTAGGCCCAAAATTCATACTGGATGATAACACTAACTTTAAAGATACAATAGCTGCTTATGAGACCGCAATAGAACCTTTACCTAACAATAATAAAAATGAATTACAACTCTTCACTCAAAAAGAACTAATAAAATTAAGAAAGAAAGATAAGAGGGACAAGGAAGATAAAAAAATGTTTAAAAGCACTGAAAGATAACCCAGAAATAACCTGCCTCATCTCAGATAAAACAGGAAAAATCATCATTTTAGATAAGAAAGATTACATTACCAAAATGCTTGAATCTATCAATAAACTGGATGTTAATATATTAAATAAAGATCCCACCACCAAACTTAACAATATCCTAAAAGAACTTATAAACAAAGGAAGTTGGCCCAATAATAAACCACAACAATTACATAATCCTACTGCTTTTGCTCCACGCATTTTTGGAAAATATAAAGATCACAAAAATCCCCTATCCCTCCCCCCAATAGTTAGTAAATGTGAAGGCCCTACATACCTAATTGAAAAATATCTAAAAAACATATTACAAGAACTAACTCAAACTCATCCCTCAACTCCACAAGTGATTTTTTAAAAGAGTTAAATAACATGCAATTCTCAAATTCTGTTAAAATGGTCAGCTTCGATGTTACCAATTTATATCCATCAATAGACACCTCAGAAATGTACAATGCAATAAGGAAAGAAATAGAGAATTCATTTAATGCAGATATTTCCGTAACCCTTAAAAATGCCTTTTCCCTCATCCTCAATAATTCCTATTTCCAATTTAATGGTAAATTTTATAAACAGAATAAAGGTGTCCCTTTGGGCTCCCCGATCTTCAGAATTGTTGCCGAGTGGAAAAGGAGAAACTTAGAAACTATAATCAATAAAACATTTCACCCCCACATCAAATACTGGTTTCGTTATGTTGATGATATTTTCGCAATAGTAGATAACAATAGCATTGATAATATTCTCGACGAAATAAACTCTTTAGATGAAAATATACAATTCACTATAGAACTGGAACAAAACAATAGCTTAAACTTTCTTGACATCAAAATAATAAGAACCACCCCAAGCAATATTGAAACTACTGTCTATCGAAAACCCACTAATAACAATAAGATTGTTAACGACTCTTCAAAAACTACTTCTCAATCCTTCGTTCCCATATTAATAGAGCTCTAGAAATATGTTCCAACCAAAAACTACTAAAAGAAGAACTACAGTTTATACAGCAGCTTGCACAAGAAGCCAATTACCCCAGAAATATTATTTCCCGCCTAATCAAAAATAGGAGAAAGAAACTAAACATTATTAACGACGTGCAGAAAGAAAAACCCACCTTTACTCATCCAATCCCCTTCTGTTGCGGTCTCGCTGTAAAATTCTCCAACCGTGCCCGTAAAATGAACCTCCGTATCCCAATTAAATCCAATTGCAATATCTTTAAAAGAATTCGGTCAGATAAAGACAAAATAAACCCTTTAAAAACAGCAGGTGTCTACAAAATAAATTTTACTTATAGAGAATCCAACCTTCCCGGATATTACATCAGTGTAACAAAAAGAAAAATTAAAGACAGAATTAAAGAGCACATAAACGATATAAAATATAATAGACAAAGAACTGCCCTCTCCCGCCTAGCCTTAAAAGAAAATATAGATATAGATTTCATAAATGTTAAGAAAATAGCTAATTACAATAACCACAGTTATAGTTTGAAACGGGAAGCGTTGGAAATAATGACACAAGAGGGAGCCGTCAACGACATGACGCATGTGCAGATAGAGGAGACGTGGCTGGAGTTGATGAGGAGGCGGGGAGCGAGCCGAGCGGGCTCAGTTCCGAAGATGGCAGCGACTTAGCTGTCGAAAGTGCTAAAATGGTTCATGTTTTTTAAAACTTTCACGGAGATTTTAATTGGCTTTTAATGATTTTAACTATATACATATAAAAAAATCTGAAATCTGGTCATTAAAAAAAAAAAAAAAAAAAAAAAAAAAAAAAAATTCTAAGTAAACCATTAATTTTACTTAAATATGTTGTACAAGAAAAATATACAAAATTGTTAATCTTAAAATAACTTTTTGAAGAATATCTTTGGAAAATAAATTAAAAAAAAATAGAATAGAAAAAGTGAAATATAACTAAGGCTATAAAAATTGTAGCCTACTTGTAGTTACCACATACTTGTCCAAAACCTTTTTTATGAAGTGTCCCAAATCACCATTAACTTTTTCTCGGTGAACAATTAGCAAGCGAAGTCCTGATAATCTCTGATCAGTCATTGTTGGTCTTATCAAGGACTTAACTTTACTAGAATACTGAAAAATCTTGCAGCTACTGTTAATAGTAGCTGAATAACAGTAGCTACTGCTTGTAGCTGCTATTACTTAGGAGCTGCAAATGTTTGACTTATTTTCAAGCCTTTAGACACTAGAAAAGAATTTAGTATGATGGTTTAATAAAATGAAAGTGTTTTTGTTTCAAATTTTGTTGTTATTGGAGGAGAAATTTGCCATAGTTAATATGCTTGCTTCGGTTTCAGACAAAATATTACGTAAAAAGTCTCACTAGAAACTTTCGACACGCTTCATTCAAAATCACACACCAATTTTTTTCATCGTTGTTGCATAAAGTGTAAATAAATAAGTCGTCTGCTCGTCTAGGGATTAAACTAGCTAAACTTATCATTCTAAGCACCAAATAATTAAAATTTGCATTTTGTTGCATGAAAAATGGTTAACTAGTACACAAAATAAGAGTTGCGAGTGTACCCATTCTTAAACATATGGTTTTCTTGAATTCTCGAGAAATATTGGCACTATTGTTTAGTTGACTTCAGTTTTGAAATCTTATTTTTGGCACCAAATTTGGCGGTGATTTTTTGCCAAGCTTGGCGACATTAGGCACTTTTTTATTAATTGGTCTTGTAATGTTTGCTACCCTGCATCAGTATTATGAAATGCACTATGCATTACTCAATTGCATTTCTATTACATAATCAAAGTATGCGATTGATTGAGATTTCTCTAGAGATGGAATCTCTGGAATGTTCGTGTAGCTTCGGCGTATGGTATAAAAGAATGGGATTACTCCAGAGTTCAGAGCAGTTCGTTCAGTCAGCTGTTGTGACCAGACATTTATTCTACTGAGAGCATAATGTGTGTGATTGTATCCTTTTTTAAGTGATCTATTACTTGTTTTGAGAAGCTTATTTTTGAAAGCTGTTTGTGCTTTCTTCATTGTCAAATCCTGAGGAATTGCTGATAATTTTCCTTGAGAATTTCCACTGAATTTTAGCCTGTTGAAGAATTTTTATTGCGTGTGAAATACCGCACCTGAGAAAGCTTCTGTGTGAAGCTGACTGTTATAAAACATGTTATTGTTTATTTATCACTGCAATTTGTTTTTATAGCAAATTGTTCATCAAATTTCTAATAAAATTTGTTTCTTCCTGTCAACTGGACTGCTTACTAGAACCTTCCATCTATAATACTGCACTTTTAAAAGAATCCGGAAACTAAGCAGAGTTTTCTGCAATAATAGTTTTGAATATACTTTCAGAACTACTGTGATTAGTCAACAGACCGCATTGTGCTGGCTACAGGCTCTGTGCATGAGGAGTACTTTGCCATGATGAATATTGCAACAATGAACTTGACGAGGTTGAAGCACAATACAACTAATAAGCCTTTATTCACGTATTTCTGAAAAGTTTATTTTGGGGAATTTCAGCATCAAATTTTGGGAATTTTCATACCAGTTTTTGTAAAAGTCTCTTTTTTCCTTTAAATAATTTACAAAACAAATTAAAATGTACAGTAAAATGTCAATGAAGGGTTGTTTAAATTGATTGTATTTTTGTCTCTTTAATTGATTATAATTTTGTGAAGGGCAGTAAAACATGTATATCCCGTAGCAGAAAATGCAAGACGCACATTGCAGATTTTTTTTAGTCTGCAGTTTATTTTCATCAGTGACATGCATTCCACCCAAGCAGTGCTTGGGCAACTGAAAATAAGGCTATTATTGATTTTAAATTTTGTTTTCTATCACAAATTGAAAGAAAATACCATCTACCTTATTTATTCATAATTTCTTAACACAAAGATAAATGTCAAGTGGATAAACAAGTATATTTTCTTTCTGACTCTTCATTTCTCTGCCGTGAGATCAACCCATCTGCAATGTCTGCTGAAGGGGTGTTGCTATAGAAACATGACTTCATCAGAGAATTAGCCAATCAGAGACGATACTCCGAAACCCATATTCTGCCTTCTTGCTTGGGTTGCTTGGGTGTTATGAAAATCCAGTATGCGGCATTTACAATATTTTTAATTATTTTTAGCCGCTCTTCAACGAAAAATCGTAAAATTCGTTTAGTGATAATTGCCTCAAAAGATGGCGCCACCAACGACACGTACTCTTTAGCGTGCACAGAGTGGGCGTTGACAGAGCACAGTGTAGGGAACCTACCCCCGTAGAAAAGCAGTTTGATCCAGTTTTGGAGAAAGTGAGACATCAGAGCGCCCTGAGAAGGGTCCATGTCCCGTGCTCTGAAGTGGATGGCTTCATGCATGCAACCGATTTCTCCTCAATTAACTAAAAAGAAAAAAAAATAGAAGTAAATATTTTACTTCTACATTTTAGAACTATAATTAAATTTTAGTGGAGGTTTGAATATATATTTTGAAAGGTTCAAGTTCTGTAAAATACCGCAAAAGTGCACTACCCTCTATTAAATGCACCCGTTTTTCACATGAACCTCTATTGTTCTTAAAATACTGAATACTGAATTTCAGCCAAATTTAGTCTATGTTGCGCCCGGTGCGAGTTTAACCCTTCCCCATCTCCCCCGCCCCCACTCAAAAAAAAAATTAATCTAAAAGTTATTATTTTTTTTCGCCGTGCGGCTTTGCGCCCTGTGCAGGAGCACTCTACAGAATAAACACTGCCAACTAATTGGTATGCTCAAGAAATGCCGAGTGCTTTTAAAATAAATCCCAATGTTATAAATATCAAAAATAATAAATAGAAACATAAAGATTTATTACACAACATTCAGTTTAAAACAAACAATCTGCTGAAGCAAGCTCGTTACGTAATCAACAGCTGGCCATCCGGTGGGGAAAATGCTTACTTTTAACTAGAGTCTCTTCTCACGCATCGATTGCTGTTTTTATTTTAATGGTGCGTGGTAGTCTGTGGGAACTTTTTGCGAATGCAAGAGGTTTTTTAGAAGTTATTTTTTTATTTCTTTAATTCGCCTTTGTGAATATAAACATTGATGTCTTTGATTATTTGAAAATAGAAATCGTAAGCTTCGTGAAATAGCGGTAAATGCTTGTTCATCAAGGGGAAGGGGGAGAAAAAAGCATATTTTTTACCATTTATCCAATTTCTCCTGAAATAAATAGCTTTTTTAAATAAATTAGGTCTAATAAGTAATGCAACATATTTTTTGTTAATTAAGAAATTATTTTAGAAAATATTTAATTTTATCTGGCATTAACTTCTTCTGACCGCGATCACCCCTCCCACACTCCTCTCTCACCAATGATTGTGGCTGCGGCGTTTCTGATGATTTTCTAGTTAACTAAGCTCATTTTCGTGGGTGCGGCGTTTCTTCCATAAATTACGGTACTTACGATTTCATGAGGGTAAAAAAAATTAGATATAAATCGGTTTCCAATTAAATTTGTTCAAGGAAAATAGCTGTATTTATTAATTTTTTCAAACACACACTTTCAATTCTAGCATCAGAAGCTTCCTGTGAAAGTTGGGGATCGGTCATTGAGAAAGTGAACAAAATGCGACTAAGATGTACAGATGGCAATGATAAACAAGCTGTTGGAACTGTTGATCAGAGAGTGTTTATATTTCTTAATGGCCTTCCATCTGGTTATACAGGAATCAGAAAATTTTTGAAAGCTGCATTAATTTCCATGTTTGGAGTCTCTTATTACAAACATTTTGCTTGAGTCAGTAGGAACAAAATTATGGAAGAAAATATCTCTTCTCTTGTGATAGCAAGAATAATGAATAATGTTAACTGTTTACCTTGCTTCATGTTATTAAAACTGCTATGGTTTTTGGCTTGTTAATTAAGCTGGTGAGTTTGAATTTTGTATGGAAACAGTTGTAGGCTATTTTTTAAAAGTTTTTGTGTGCTCATGTACATCAAACCTGCCTCTGATGCAATCCGCCGGATGCTTTTCCTAGGATTTTGCCGAACAATTTCAGAAACTTTGGCTGCGTTTTCAGGAGTGACTACAGTTGGCCCAACATTTCCCTTTCAGTCATCATCCACACTGCCAGTCCGTTCAAATTTCGTGAAGAGTGTGCGAATGGTTTTCGCATTGGGTCCAACTGGAACGTAGAATCGATTTTGAAAACTGACACCTATTTCCGGAGGACTGTGTTGTAATCAGTGAAATTCCAGTACCAAAAACACACGTTCTTCAATGGAATACATTATTTCACTTTCTACGCTAGCCTCTTTTCACTTTCCAACAGTCGTGCTAATTGCTTTAGACTTCGAAGCACATTTTAAAGGCTATTGATAGGTCATTGCGATTAGAGCGCCATCTGTTGACAATTTTCGTAACTAAATTTTCTAAACTTTTGTGCACCATTTTTACAGTTTTGCTAATAAACGTACACTTTACCGCATAATTCTATTGA
Organism: Cheiracanthium punctorium; assembly: GCA_038373885.1. Classification (NCBI taxonomy): domain Eukaryota; kingdom Metazoa; phylum Arthropoda; class Arachnida; order Araneae; family Cheiracanthiidae; genus Cheiracanthium; species Cheiracanthium punctorium. The sequence goes on from JAWZYV010018735.1 coordinate 29,449, forward strand.
TCTTTGTTGTAGAGATATTCAATTTTGAAATCAGGGCTTATTCGCTGATCAACCTGTATATATAATATGTATTTTTATACTTGTTATTCAAAGTAGAAATTGCAAACTTCTATGTACCATCAACAATAAACTACTATGATTGCTAAGCTTATGATTTCCCTGGCTTATAAAAATTTTCAAAATCTTTATTGTCATGCCTGAGTCTTTTTTAGTTATAGGAAATTATTAAATTTTGTATAGTATCTAAATATGTGTATATCAATTTATATCAATAAAAATATGTAGCATTATTTCTTATATATTTTAATAATTTTTATTTTAGTCATTACATATTGGCCCTGTTAACTGCATGGCATTTGACTCAAGTATAACATTACTAGCAACTGCTGGATCTGATTCATCCATAAAAGTTTGGGATATTGTAAGAAAATATTATACTCATAACTTAAAAGGTGGAAATGGTATTTTTAGGTAAGCTGTATGTGCTAATTTTTGTTTAATAAGTAACTATTTTTTAATTTTCTTGTTTAAAAATCAAGTTAGATTTAAAAAGAAAAAATGAAATGGGATTGCTTAATAATATTAGAAGTAACTTTTAAAGTCTCTTAATGCATACTTAGCTTTTTAATTTATGTATCTGTAGTAATGTGTTATATTCTCTTGCAAACTGGGCAATGAAGTTTCTATTTATGTGTAATTATGAAACAAAAAACCTTTAATTTTAAGTATATATGTATATATCTTAGAATTGCTTTTTTCATATTTGGAGCTAATCATTTTATATATACTGAATTATCATTTTACATTGTAAATAACTTTAATAAAATACTACATTAAAAAAATTGCTAGAATAAAGCATAATGGTAAGTTCCTTTGTATAAGCCCATTCACATTCTGGGTATGACAAAACCTGGTTGCTCATTACCACATGGAGGAATAAACAGTTTTTCTTGGTGTTGTACAGTGAAAAACATTTAACATGGAAACGCTTAACACGAAAAATTGGTTAACTCGAAATGACACAGCAGTCTGGATCGTAAACTGCAATTTAATACTTTTTTTTTTCTTTCTTACAAAATTCATTTAACACACCAAAAAGTTCATTTCTGGTCTTCAGTGGCATGTTTGCTACAAGTCACTAAAATGTATATGTTGAATTGTTTAAATTTTGGGAACCAATTCCTATTCGTTTTTGTCATCCTAGAAGTATCAACACTATCATCCATCAGGTCTCTCCACCTCCCCCAAATGAATAGACCCTTATCTGTACAAAGATCGTTCATAATCCAAAAGATTCTATGTAGATTCCGACAACGAATCTGACAACAGAATCAGCAGTACAGTTCCCATCCCCTCTACTTTAGATGTGCAGAAAATTATTAAAGCCGGGACTCCACATGGATTGAAAGCAGGAATTTTTCTGAAAACAGAATTATTTTCCGTTTTATGCTTCCGTCCACATTCAGCCTGTGTTTGACTCCACTTTGGATGAGCCCAGAACACATACAATGATGCAGACACCATTTATAGTCTTCATTTTAAATCATTTGTTGTTTCGTACATTTGACAATTGAAAAAGAAGAGAAAAAAAGTACATGAATAATGTATATTATCTTGCTATAATGAGCTGTAATTTTATGAATCTGATGCCTTTGATCAGTACAAATGAAAATAAAAAACATAAATATATATTCCGAGTTCAAAAGATTTTCCTAGTAAGAGAGAAATTTGAAATTCGCACCATTATTGAAGGTCTTCGAACTGTAGAGCAAGAGTTCTATTTCAAATACATTAACTTCCATTTAAAGAAGACTTATTCTTTTTTTTATTTTACTTTTTTTTTTCTGTTTGTATATAAATTTAAAGCATAATAAGACTATATTCCAACCTCTGAGATACAAGTGCTTCAGCACTGAATTGTGACACTATCTTGTTTTTTGCCTGGGCATAGGCCATGCCTAGATGGCTATTACAACTATTCCTATTGGCTGGTACATGACAGTAAATGCGGGCTGAAGGTGAAAAGTTCTGTACCTCCAATACCATAAGAGTAAAAATTGATTATTTCTAATTTAAAGTATTTTTTAACCACTTTTTAATGTATAAAATAGTAACAACATTTTTTTTTTAAGAAAGCATTCAAATATGAATGAAAATGATACAAAATAATGTGTGTTTTGAAAAGGGGACATTAATGGAAGCAAGCAAAAACTAAACTTAAGATTTCGGTCCCATTCAACTGGATAGTTTATCTACAGAGCTGCCCAAAAGATTTTCAATACATTATGCACTATGGGCAGAAATTCATTAAAGCGTATTTTAAAGGTATTAATCTAGTTCAAACGACTCAGAAGTGATATATGCTGTTAAGGGTTACAAAATGAATTTTTTCATCGAAGAAAGTGTCTTTATCATTTATAGTGCTGCTACAAGAACACTCAAAAGATTTCCAACATTTTACAGTCAATGGCAGTTTTAGGGACATTCATCCATTTCAAGTACAATACCGCCCTATCATATAATTAGGTAATGGCCTGACCACGGTCACATGCTTCCCTCAAGAATTACGCCAAAAGTCGCCAAGCTTGGCTACTTTTGTACGTGTGTGTGCATTTTACTCTCAAATCTCAAAAACTATTAGTCGTAGAATGTTGAAATTTCATATATAAGATTGTTGTAACATCTAGTTGCACATCTCGATTTTTGGTTCCAATCTACTGGAGAGTTTATTTACAGAACCACCCAAAAGAATTTATTAATGTCTATGGACATCTTCAGTATATTACCTCTGTAGTCGGTCATTGTTTGGTCCATGCCCAAAATCTCGGCATTTGTCATTGACCTTGGCGAGTTTTGCCAAAACATTGCCAAATTTGGCGATTTTTTTTCAATGCCCACTGTTAGTTCACACTCTCCCTTAATATATATATATCTTATTCAAATTTTCACTCGTTAATAAAATACTTTTTATTCACCCACTCAAATTCAAATAGTTTTTTCAAATGTTAATTTATTAATTAAATGTAATTAATTAAATTTAATAAAAAGTAACTAAAATAAAACTTTTCTTTGTTGACCTAAGTCGGAATTGACTTAAATTTTTAAAAAAAATAGATTACCTGTTTTATTCTTTTAAATTGAAAAATATAATAATATAAAGTGTTTGATTTTGACATATTACAAAAAGGGTGCAAGCATTTATTTTTCAAAGAATCATATATTATGTGGAAGTCAACATTTTATGCATTAGCTTGTTCAGTTTACAATACTGCACAACTTTCTTTCTGTGAGGGAAATTTCAAGATGTTTAAGAATTCTTCATAAATTACTTAAATGTTAACAATAGTTTAATATTAACAATAATGTAACCTTTTTTAGTAAAATATGTTTTCACAAATTTGGTTCTGAGCTTCATATAGTGGCTGCAGCTGATGATTATAAAATTAATGTGTGGAATCTACATTCAAGTGAGCATGTAGCTTCCTTAGAAGGTCACTACAGCACTGTAACTGCTTTAGTGTTTCAAGATGAAAATACTTTGCTCAGGTATTTTTCTATGTATATGTTTTCAAACTAATAATTGTTTTTGTGTTAAATGTGTAATCCTTATAAACCTTTTTAATACAGTGAAACTTCTATGAGCGACCACCTCTTCCAATGACCAGTTTTTTAAAGCATTGATTTTTTACCCTATCTACTTAATGTTACAAGATCCTCTAGAAGAGATCATACAACCCTCTATACATCCTAAGCAACCAGTCTCGGTTTCCTGTCTAAAAATTTTCTTACATTTTCCCAAAAAGTACACAAAAACCACATTCCAAACCAATCGCTCTGCTGCAAATCAACAGCGGGTATAAGTACATGTACACACTACTTACCATTCTTGTAGGTAATCTTTCTAACAGAAAAAAGACAAATGAGTGGAGCAGCACATATTGATATGATTGAGTCACAAGAAAAAGGAAATTCAGAGAGTAAGTTGGCAGTTACTTTGATTGTGGGAAAACCCAAAAAGCAAATTTTAAAGCAAATAGATTTTATTATAACAAATTTAGATGCATGAAAAATATCAAAATAAATGCTCTTTTGTCAGAGGTAAAAAATAAAGTAGAGAGAGAGAAAAAATGAAACAATCTGAAATTTCTAAATACTTTATTAAAGTTTAGATTTTAAAAATATGTTTGTATAATTATGTATGTATTTGTATGCAATTTCATAAATAAGGGTGTCCACCGGCAACTGAAAAGGAGACTTTTGATACTAATTTAAAGATAAGGTGGCTTGGGTGACTTTTTACAATAAAAAAGTAATTTTCATACTATTTTCAAGTTTTTGGCTTCTTGTACCTTAGCATAGCTGCCAACTCTTCCTGTTTTCCAAGAAGACTTCCTGATTTTTAACTTTTCTTCTGTCTTCTTGCAGGAAGATTAAATCTTCCCTTTTTCAGTTTCCTGCCATTTTCCCTTATATAATGCTAAAATTTCAAAAATAATAGATAGGATATTTTAAAAGTAAGAAGTGTGAAATCTTCAATTACTCTCACATTTTGAACACGGCCTTTCTGAACTGTTACAGTCCTCCTTATCTTGCCCATTGGTTGGGGCTATTGAGCAAAAAAGCTGTATTCCCCATACACATTTGGTGAAGCATCGGAAAAAGGTCTAAAGTACTAAAAAAGCACATTGTTAGTAAAATTTGAAGTTACTTTTTGACTGTATGTGACACATCAGTTAAATACCGAGTGCTTATTTAATACAGCACAATTTACCAGTCAACGCTGCCGATCATGCTGGTCCATGATTTTGAAAGATGTTTCCTGACTCAGAATAATGAAAAAATATACGAATGTGTGAGAATTAAATCTGGAATCGTCGTGGATGAAAAAGAAATTGATTTGCAAAATTTGGCATTAAATCTGCAAATCCTTACTTGGGCCAAAACTAGCAGATGCTGCTTGTAACAGCTATTCACAAAAATTATCAAGTTCAGCAATTTTTTTATTTTTGTATGGTTTAAATTTGACTGGGAAAATCTTCCTGTTTTTCAGGGAATCTTCTTGTTTTTTTACCCTGTTTTAAGTCAAGATAGGTTGGCAACTATGCCTTAGTCCAGATGACTAATTTAAAAATCAGACTACGGTTTTTGTCAATTCCCTTACTTCTTTTCAAAGTTGCAATTGGTCATTCAGGCATTCTATCCTTTTATTTTAACTGTGCTGTAAAAATAAATGTACTGTATGCTCTGTTATATAACACACAAATTTTTTTAGTTTATCATTTTATTCACTCCTTCTTAAATGAAGATACACGACATATGTTTATTTCTTAACTACGAAATTATGCAAAAATACTACTATTTTGGCACCTAAAATCTAGAAAATGGCTAAAGTGGGGACTTTTTTATGTCGATGAGGCTACTAATGTTACTCTTTTGCCTCCTGACACTGGTGGACACCCTAGTAATAAAACAAACAATATTGTTTACAATTTTTTTTTTCTTGGCTACCAAATGCTTATACTTAGTGACCACCTCTCTTAACGACTGATTTTTCACTGAATGGAGGGTGGTCGCTCCCGAGAAGTTACACTGAATGTCCTTTTGTATTCCGTATAATTTTCCTTACTTTTAGAAGAAAACAGATAGACCAAAAAATAATTGATAAACTATCCCAATATAAAGTTTTGCTGATCACTGTCACAGTGACCCTGTTACAATTCTGTTCCTACTACTCCTAAATAAAACTTTTACCTCAGTTACCCAAAAAGATTAAAAAGTTAGCTCAAACTTAATCCGCACCTTTTGTACAGTTGGTTTGAAATTTTTTTTAATTATGTAAACAAATATAGAAAACAATCTGTGCTACTTTGAAAATCTTAAAATCCACCTGTTCCCTATTTTTAAAGCATTTTTCAGATTTCTATCTGACAGTGAAAGAAATTAACTATTTGAGTGACAAATTAAGTATCCCTAGTGATATTGATACCAGAGTTTTCAGGATTTGAAGAAAATTTAGAATTCCCATTTATTCGAAATAGTTTTTTGAGATTACCCAGTTTAACTCTTTTTAACAAACAAAATAATTTCCTCTGCATTAAGCATTGATATTAGAGGGTCTGTCCCAACTAAACAAAATTTTTCAAATGTTAAAAGTTACTGAAAACACACTCACAGAGAGTCTGCATGTTTTCAGAGGAGCTATTGTTATTTTAAGATATTCACTTCAGATTGTGTAATTACAGGCACGTGCCAACAGGGGGGTGGAGCAGGGGGGTTTATCGCCCCCTAAGTAAATGAGTAGAAGGGGCGAACTATATAATTCGCCCCCTCTGTATTTTAGCCCCCTCAATAGTTTGCTTACAAGTTTTCTTTTTCAGAATGGGGGAAGCAATTTTTCCAGCCCTTCCCCTCAAGAAAACGGTTATTTAAACAAACTAATGAGGCATAAACGAAAATTTTACTAGCTCAAATGGAAGGAGGGGGGGGGGGGGTGAAATAGCTGCCCTGTCCCTGGAGAAAATGATTATTGTAACTGAGCTATAGAAGACAAACAAAAATTTTCCTGGTACCAAGGTTGACACCTTTTATTTTAAAAACATTTGTTGGTGAAGGGAGGGGGGGGGGGGGGGCTGGTGAAATGACTGCCCCCCCCTTCCGATGTCGGAAAAAATCGTTCGCCCCCCCCCACTTTCCAGGACGTTGGCATGTCCCTGTGTAATTAGGATCTCATGTTAAAATTTTTTATTTGGGAATACCTTATTCCCCCCGTACACGATATATATATTTCGGTTACACACATAACCATCTTCAGTCGTTTCTGGATCTCTCACTAATGGCGGCTTCTTTTTATATCTTCTTCGTTCTTCTTCTTGAAAGTTCGATGCATGACGTCATCCCATGATTGGTCGATTGTATGAAGCGTATCGTTGATGCTGCCCTCTGTCGTCATTATTTCTAAGCTCTCATTGATATTAGAGGGTCTGTCCCAACTAAACAAAATCTTTCAAATGTTAAAAGTTTCTGCAAACACACTCACAGAGAGTCTGCATGTTTTCAGAGGAGCTATTGTTATTTTAAGATATTCACTTCAGATTGTGTAATTAGGATCTCATGGTTTCTGTGAAAAATTTCTGTCCAGTGTCAACAGCTACTTTTTTTCTTCAAAATTGACCAACACATTGAAAAATTATAATGGCATTGAATTGGTGCACATATAACAAAAATTGGTGGCATAAAATTTTGAAAAAAGGGCTTTGTAAACACTAGCAACAACACAGAGACACAGTTTGCATAATTCACAGGGATAAACATTACAAGCATTAAACTAGCAGTAGCCTTATTAAAAACTTGTAATTCTGTAATCCTCTCCCCCTTTTCCTTACTTATTTTGTCATTAGTCCTTCACAATATGCTCTTCATTACAAATGTTTTGTGCTGCCAGTTTTCACCATAATGTGTATCATTTTTCGATGCATTTGATCAATTTTTGCTGAAAATAAGGTTGTTGCCATTCAACTTTTCATTTATTTTATTCACATTCATATTTATAACGGTAATCATGAGCTCTTTTTTTTTTAAGTAATCCCAATTTCAAGCTCATATCTTCACATAACAATCTGAATTTCCATTCAATTGGTTGAGCATATTGGGATTCATTGATGATAACTTTAAATATATTATTAATGACTATGTCCTTTTATCTCTCACCCCCCTTTATTGAAAATTGTCCCAAAATAACTGCATAAAAATGCGACATTATTTTACATATATTTAAATACTATTAGTTCACACCAGCTTTAATCTATTGTTACACTATTTCATAAGCTGTAGAATAGGCATCACATGTATTTTTCTATAAATAGGTTACAATCTTAAAAATTTCAACATAGGGTTACCAGGTGAAATACAGGAAAGATGAGAGCTAAAATGACATAGTCAATCAATATCGTTTTAATATAGCAATAATGAAACTAAAAAATTAGGGGAATTCAAGGGGGTCTACCCCAGACAAGGCTCGAACAGCCGAGTTATATATATATATATATTTGATCATAAATAGTACCAAAAATTTATACATGCACACTTTGTGCGGAAGGTTTTCCTCTGTCAGACGCTCTCTAGTTTCAGTGCTGTCATCTCCACTGACTTTTGCTGTTTCCAGTAGAGGTCAGTATCGTATCCCATTTTTATGTAGAAATGTGTAGTACTAACAAGTTATGTTGCATATCACTTTTTCATTAATTTCCATAAGTGAAATACCACTGACTCAATGAGAACGAACGCTAGAACTGTAAAACTCACAAACTTAAAAATTGACATGAAAACTTCATTTAACTTCTAAGTGTTCGCTAAGATGCAATTTTTTGAAATTCAAGTGACAATTCTAAATGAGCACAGATGCTGAATGAAGCAAATACTTTCTCTTAACACCTTCAAGTACCATTTATTTGAGATTTTAGTTTGGATAAATGAAATTTATGATGAAATTTGATGAAATATGCATGAAATTTGAAATAGATCTACTTTGTGGTTTTATTTTATGTTATAAATGCTCTTTAATAAAGTGAGTCTCGTGATAAATTATCTTCATTCAAAATTTATCTAGATAAAGCTTGCTTTAATTGCCTGGCAATTTTTAAAAATTTGCCATAGGCCACTTATTACAGTTTGAAGCAAGCAGTTATCCAGAGTACTATGTTATTTTTCAGTAGCTTGATCTGATAATATTAATAAAAAAAGTATGCATTTCAAATTTTTCTTTATTTTTTATTGACATTCGTTTTATTTTTGTAAAATTACACTGAATTGAAAAAACCGTACTTTGCATAATCTAGCAGTTTTACTCACTTTTTATTAATGAAGAACATTCCTTTAGTTCCAGTCGAGATAAAGTTGTTTTAGTATGGGATTTATCAAACTTCAAACTGAAAAAAACTATTCCTGTTTTTGAAGTAAGTTCCTTTCCCCCCTTCTTTAACTTATTTAGTATTAACTTATTAATGCAATTTTCTACTGAAAGATTTAAGATTGTAAAAGACTTTAAAATTTAATCTTTGTTGTAAACTTTTGATTACTGTCTTTCAGAGTATTGAAGTATGCATTTTAGCTCCAGTGAAACTAGTCCTTTCTGATGTTTCATTGAATGAAAATGAAAACTATTTTATAACTGCTGGTGAAAAAGGTATGCATCACCTTCATTATAGTGTGGGCCCATTTTGATTTACGAGACAGGATTTTGGATTTTATATTTTTTATTAAACATCACGAACATATAAGACACAACTTAACACATAAACATCTTATTCCACACTCCTGGTGCACAACCTTTTCTACACTGATAAGAAGTTTTTCTCTCTTGGCGCTTGGCCAAAAACCCCACAGCGCCATCCACTGGTGAGTTTTGAATTAGGAAAGGCAATGTAAAATGTTAAATTTCAGCTTTAAGCGGGCAGAGTATCACTCCTGTTACAATAGTACTTTATTTATAAAATATTAATTTTATTTTCATAGAATTCAAGTACATAGCAAAAAAATAAATAAAATAGAATAAAAATGAATCACACAGATGGGGGAGACACTAATCTAGAACTGTGAAAAAGCCACAATTTTTCACAGAGGCCTGGTTACTGTAATTTTGTTTACAAAAATACAAATTTCAGAAGTGTAGAAAAGCTCCTTTTTCTCCATCACCCTATTATAATTCTAGACTTTATATTTTACATTGATATAGGTATTATTGCTCTAATGTTTTGGAACAGTACTAATTTTTTTAATAGATTAAATAGTAGAGATTTAAATTTAAGTCTTAAACAGCTTAAAAAAAGTAAGAAAATATATTTTGTTTTTCAAACATGTATAACTACAATAATAGAATAATAATATTTAAACCTTCATTCTTCTTATGCTGTCACAAACTGCAGCATGATACTCTAGAAAAACTCATATATCCATTTTTCTACTTTAAAATACATAAACAGCATAATAAAAATACTTAAATTAGCCAGCCATATAAAGGAAATTAATACAAAAAGTTATATTGGGACAGTTTAGCATATATTAAGCCGAGGTTTAAGTAAGGGGTTTTAGCTGCCCTGAGCAAAACATTTTTGGCATCCTTTCAAAATTTTCTACTATACTTACTCAGTTGCGTATCTCAAAAGATCCCTTGTGCTTGGAGGGAAAAAAAAAAAAAAAACTGCTTTTTCTAATGGTTGTACTATTTTTGATACACTATATTTTTATAATATTAAATTTCCATTTTCGCATTCAAAAAAAAAAAAAAAAAAAAAAAAGAGTCCATTTTCCACTCTCAAAATATCTGGTTTATTGTTTGCTTTTACTAGACCATGAAATTGGATCAAGTATTCATAATGATAGGCTTACATTTACATCAGTGTACAATGATGCGGTATCAAGTGTTCACCACAAGATTATAATAAAACCACCTTTTTGACCTTACAGGGTTTCTACAGACCTGGAAAGTCAGGGAAATGAGTTTTGATCAGGGATTTGGGGAAAAAAGTCGGGGAAATTTGAAGAAAGGTCAGGGAAATGAAAAAATATTTGAATTTTGCAGCAAAATCAAGAAAATACTTCCTGTTTGAACCTAATTCAAGAAATTGTTTTATTTTCATTTTCTTATTTAACCTTATAAATAATTTTAAAATGTGTCATTTATTAACATATCTTGTTCAGATTAAATATTCTTAATTTTATCCTAAATTATTATCAAACATGGTTTTTATTAGAATCCAGTGATGTCAAATAATATTTTTGTGTATATTGATTTTATTATTATTATTGTTATTATTTGTAAAAAAGGGGGGAAATATATAAAAAATTATTAATTAAAGGATTTAATATTAAAAATAGAAATCCAAAATTCAGGAAAGCACGCTATATAAAAAGTCAGGGAAGAGCATGATAGATGTCAGGGAAGCAAAAGCTGTGAATCTGTAGAAACCCTGCCTTATGACCAGTTGTTAGTGACTGGAAGGTTAGACATAGATATCTAAAAAAATATTAGATATCAATGTTTAGTTCTAACTGTTTGGAAGATAAATTACTTTCTTCCACAGCAGGAGAAATGTGTAAGATCAGATGGGTTGTATATCAATGAAGAGTAAAGATTTAGTATCTTCATATGATTCTTTTCAAAGAATCAAACTAATGTAATTTAAGTAAAATTGTAGAAATAGAAAAAAAAAAGGTAGATTTCTTGAGAAACTAAACTTTCAAGGAAAAAGTAATACACAGAGAAAAGGTAAAATAAAATATGATTTAATTGCTACCCATGAATGAAGGTGTTTTTGCATTAGGGTGCTATTTCGTTCATGCCCAGATTTTTCTCAACCCGACCAGAACTTCCTGGCCTAATTTATCGCAATTTTAATTAAAAAAGTTATTTAATAGTTTACATGTAATTAATTTTTTAAAAATATAATACCTTTATGAAATAATACAGATAAAAAATTTAAATTTGAACAAATTAGTCATTTGAAAATTTAAATGTAATTAATTATAAAAATTAATTAACAATTAAGATAAAAGAAATCCTATTTGTATAAAAATATATTTTATTAACTTAAATAAAAATTTTTAATAAAATAAAATAGTTATTTCATAATTTGAGCTTAGTTAGATGTAAAATAATTAAACTTTTAAAAATAATAATTTTTATTGGTTGCACAAAAAACATTTTGTCAATCTCTCATTTATAGATCAACAGGATGCATATTTATTAAATTTAGATAAAGTAGTAGGTGTTTACATGAAAACACGATTTTTGAAAGTTATTAGCTTACTTGAACACTTTCAAAAAGAAAGGAAGGGGATAGCTCATTCCTTGCATAACCCTATGCTCTGTAAGCCCTGACATTATTTATGTTTTCTGAACTGCAAAACTTCACACGCTGTTGGAACAACTGATTTTCTTAAACTATCTATTGACAACTTAATTATAATTTTGTATTAACAATGTTGCAGCTTGTCGCAGAAAGCACGACAAAATTCTGCTACTAGGCTTAAGTGGTAGTATTGTATCTTGTTCACAAAACATTTTTCAAACATTTATATTAAAAATATTAAGGATCAAAAGGCAGTTGTTCATGCTGAATATGTGTAGCTATCTGCATAGCCTAGGGCCATTAAGTATTAGGGCACAACTTGCTGAAAAAAAAAAAAAAAAATGCCGGACCAATTAGGTTGTCTTCATGCCTCAGAGAATGGAGTGAAACTCTAGTACTCTAGTTGTGCCTCAGTTATGAAAAAGAGCTAAGAAGTTTTTAAAAAGTCTGTGTGTATTAATTCAAGTAAGCACAAAGTTAATTTTCTAACAATATTTAAGAGCAAAAATAAAAATAGCAATAGCAAATTATAAATAAGTATATTAAGGCAAGTTGGAGTGTTTAGGCTGATTAATTTTTATTTTTTACCAACTAGGCAAAAAATTCCCAAGCTGGGGATCGAGCCCAGGACTGCCACTTAACGTGCAGGTGCTCTACCACTGAGCTACTCTGGGACGATTCCCAGATGAAATTTCTCGCATTAGAACCGTTGGCATTTATCATCTTCCTCTGCAAACCACAGATGGAACAGATGAAACAATTAATTCACGACAACTCCATTACGCCATTTAAATTATACATATTTTAGAAATAGATTTTATCAACCTTTCAAGTATATTAAGGCAAGTATTTTTTACCAGCTAGGCGAAAAATTCCAGAGCTGGGGATCGAACCCAGGACTGCCGCTTAACGTGCGGATGCTCTACCACTGAGCTACTCTGGGATGATCCCCAGGACGATAGCTTGCCCTAATATACTTGAAAGGTTGATAAAATCTGTTTCTAAAATATAAATAAGTATTTAATTTTTGTAAAAATAATCCTGACATTGGTTTAGACATTCGTGAAAATTAAAAAAATACCCTATAAATTGCAGAGAAATTCAGAAAAATTGCTTGTTTGATTCACTGAAACATATTTTAATTGTTCATTAATATTAAACTAGAACATGTGTGCTGTACACATCTGCAAGGAAAAATTTAAAAATCCACAGGGAAAAAAAAAAAAGAATTGCCAAACTTCTGTGGGAAACGTTTTTGCAGTAACTTATACTAATAACTACTTCTGAAATCACATGTTTTTTCATATCATTAGTTGATAATATTTTTCAGAAGTTTGCAAGGTTTTCCTTTTGTTATTATGAAAACGTAAACTGAAAGTGATGTTTATTTATTTTTTTTTTTTCATCTGATTTTCATAGCTAATAATTAAAAAAATAAAAGGATAGGGAGACAGTGAAACATTGCTATTCCAAAAGGGGGGGGGGACTTGTGGATGTTAGAAGAAATCAAAATAGAAAACTAATAAAAAATTATAATAAATTTAATAAATAAATAAATCAAAATAAAAGGAGAGAAAAGATTAATGGTAAAACAACAAACATTGATATTAAAGAATTAATCTAACAGAAATAAAGCACAAGGGTGAAGTAGAGGATAATTTTATGTTCAGTAACATAATTAAGAACTAATTTTTAAAAATTTGAATTATATCCTTTTTAAAAAAAAACTTCATTCAAAACCATGCAGTGTAATGTTTTAGACACAGTGTTTTTATGTTTTATTAAATTTAATGAAGTTTTCAGTAAAACTGATTGTAAAATTTTGTATACATATAGGGCTTTCAAAAGTTTGGAGTTCTGACTCTGGGAAAATGTATTTATACGCAAAAAGACTCCCCTGTTGTACTTCCAGAAGAATCTCCCTTTGAAGGATCATTAATAACTCAAGGATACTATATTCCAGCTCTGAATTCAATTGGTATTACTACATTTGAGCATAATGTACTATTGTACGACTTCAATAATTTTGCTTTAAAAAAGCAGGTAAATTTTCTGTTTTTCTTTTCTTTGTTTCTTTTTTGTTTGTTTGTTTGTTTGTTAAAGTAGTTAGCTCAGTTTTTGTGCTATCTTTTATACTAGAGGAAATTTTAGAAGTGTTGTTGGTGGCAAGGATGAATTTTTGAAAATTGAAATTCATTCTCGAGAAATTCTGTTTTCTTATACTCTCAGACAAAATAAACACATAAAATGTGTAAATAAATATGCTTCAGGTTAATGCTTCATGAGTTTGGCAAAACCATAGCTATGATCTTGGTATCGTCCTAATGTTACCAAACAAGCTCGATAGTGGAAGTACACTATTTAGTGTTTGCATAGATTTTAATTTTTTAAAATTAATTATAGAATACAAATAAGAAAAGTTAAAATTTGTATAGTCTTTTTATTTTTCAAATAGTTACAGTTTCATATCTTAAGAAACCTTTTTATATTAAACACATAAATTTATTCTAAAATTTAAATGCAACTTTAAAAAACTACATATTGTTAAAATAAACAAGAAAAAAGAAGAGAAGGGGTGAAAAAAGATTAATTTTTGTGATTAACATGTATATCTTATATTACAATCCT
>JAWZYV010018736.1:0-26541 GCA_038373885.1 Cheiracanthium punctorium
GTTGGCAATATTTCGCTCGTCTGCGGCCAGCAGATATTTGCCCTGAGTTACTGTAAGTAAATATTACTGATACTGAAAGTAAATACTGAAAGTAACTATTTTCAGACTAATGTATAAATGTTTTAAATATATTTATTTTCATTTTCAATTTTAACCAGTCGCTGTTCAAAATGTGGACAAAATTTGAAAGCAATTTTCTCCAAAACACATAAAAAATCTGTAGTCAGTATTTGTACTTGGCTAAGGGAAAAGTACCATCAATTCTAGAATTTAAAAAAAAATTCAATTACTATTTACAATTTTTTAATTCATTATTTTGCAATGAATACTTCCCACACATCGGCACGTCAAAAGATCGCCAACAATTTCACCCCCCTTTTCAAGAAGGATTATTCCGTGACCCTGCAGCTCTAGACTCTCAGAAAATATCATGAGGATGGCCCCCGTTCTAAAGAGGAATATGCGAAAAGCGGAAGAAAAACAGCAACCCATAAATTTCTTTAATCAGTATCATTGTGAAAGCCGTGTGTACACAGATTTGAAGTAGAGTATTTTGCAATGAATTCCAATTATTAATGAAGTGACTATCAAGGGTATAATAAAAGTTATTTTATCAGTAGTAATACTTAAAAATTGTATTTAGAAGAAATATTTAAAAAGTCTAGAAGCATCTTACTTACTATCGCACATTTAGAATGCTGTAGAAAGTTCTTTTTTTTTCTTCTTTCTTTTCTTTCCTTTTTTTTTTTTTTTAATACTGTATTTTTAAAATCTTTTTTTCACTATTTTAAAGTTCGTTAATTTCAATTTAAAGAGCGTGCTCAGGAAGAAAAAAAATTGAAAATAGGGGAAATTTGAAAGCTCTTTCAGTGCTCACCTGGAACCCAGAGATCGCCTAAGCACTACTCCGGACACTAGCGAGGTATTCAAAAATCCATCTTGAAAGCAACACTTGTCAGAGAAGGAGAAGTGTGCGGTATTTCAATGAGACGACACGCAACAGGTTAAACCCGAGTTCAAGATTGAAAATAATTTTAAAAAGGAAAGGAAAGAAATGACGCAGCTCCGATAAAACATTTAGCTACAATTATTGCCGTCTGCTTGAAATTTTTTTAAATACTTCAGTGCACTAAATTATATTTATACGTATTTTATCAATAATTTATTCTTATTCTAAACTTAAGACCGGCATCTGGGCTGCGGGCTATTCGAGAAGAACTTGTTTATACTATTCGAGAAGATACTATTACTATTCGAGAAGAACTATGTTTTGGGCTTTTTAGTCATTAATTTTTTTAATTTATTATTAATAATAATTTTTTAATAAAAAATAATTATTATTATTAATAGTAATTATTATTATGAACTCTGCTGTTTTTGACGTTTTTCAAATCTTCAGAATTTCCTAAATCTCTGTTACAGCAAATTATAAGGTATTTCATTCGCGGGAATGAAAGTCTGTTTATAATTTCTTTTGGTTGTCACTTCAAAGAACAGTCCATCCGCAAGCTATAATTTTTTCCAAGATTAGGAAAGGGGGAATAAAAGTTGGAACGCTTATGAAATGTTTTATTTTTGCATACAAATTAAAAACTTCAAACACTGAAATATATGTGTTACTATAAATATTAGTTTCACGTAGATCTCTGTTTGCTAACTGTTTGAGTTTTGTAAGTCAATGAAAAAATGTTACTGAATGGCAAAATGATCACAATATTTATCTTAACTTATTCTTCAAAATAAATCGCGAAAATATTTATATTTTAAATATGAAATTTATAGTTGGGGGAGGGGGGGATGATACAGAAAACACACACCCTTTTTTATATACATAAATGAGAATATAAAAAATAAAGTTTTTATTGAAGAGTTACAAGCTGTCCTACAGTACAATCTAATCCTTGAAATAAGATTGAATAAATAATAGTATCGATTAAAATACGTTTTAACCAATACTTTAGTTATTCTAGATTACTTTTTTAATGCGACAGTATGGGAGCAAACATGGGATTCTTTCTCTATTTTTATTTTCATATGTATTTTACTTTTACAAGTAGTTCAGCAGTTCAATTTTTTCTTCCAAGCAGTTCTTCCAGGTTTTCTTCCAGCAGTTTTTAAAAAGCAGTGGTGAGTCTAAGGGTCGTTTCTCTCTTGAACCAAAATCTGCTGAGTTGTTAAGGAGTTTAATCTACCATTGAATCTAGGTTTAACCTGTTCGGATCAGCAGAACCTATTCTAGATCGTCGGCCGTCCACGTGCAAATTAAAAATTGGCTGCATCTTTTTACAAACAGTGTGATTTAATTTTTCCCCGCCTCCCTTAAACTTGAGCACCCACGTGTTGTGCACCATCATGCTCACACTAGGATCGGTCCTGTGGAGAAGACTCCCTTTCTGTCATCTGAGTCCTTTTATGCAAATGTCTTTGAATGCTCCTCTGGAAAACAGCGAATACGTACGTACAACTCTGAACACTGAGCCAACGCTGGGTCAGATTTGCATAGTTGAGGACTTGGGTACAGGTACTTGTAACGGGGCCCCCCTACACATAAACTTACTGTAAATTATACTTTATATTGAATCTAATTTATTCACTCTCAAATCACCCATGCATAAACATTTATACTTTACATTAAATTTTCGAACACGACAATCATGTTGCTCAAGAATTCCTTAGGTTACTAGCATAAAATATTTCAATTACATGAAATTCTTTTTTTCTGAAAAATAGAAGAGATAAAAATAAAAAGAATAAAAAATGAAAAGAAATCAATGTTTCAGACAATTTTTTTTTAATGTCCCTCTTTCTAAAACTTAGAAAAATGACAAGAATTTCCCCTAGTTTTTTTTTTTTTTTTTTTTTTTGACAAACCCGTTATTAGTAATCTTATCAGACACTATTAAATTCATACTTTTTTACATAAATTGCAACTATCTTTATACTTAAAAAATGTAAAGGTAAGTTGATTAAATTAAAATCTGAGTAATTTTAATAGATTTAACTCGATAATCAGGGATTTACTATGATTATCAGGTAGAAGTCAGTCCTTTAAAGTGTTTGAAACATAATTTTAGTAGATATTTCGATAGTAGGTGGAGAATTGGGGAGGTGGGGGGACGACCAGAAAACGGAGACCCAAGGCACTTGCCCCGACTGCCCTACTGTAAAGCAGCCCCTGGCCAAAGCGGAGTTTTCAAAAATCAATATGGGAAGAAACACTGGTCATCTTTTCAATATGAGACGGGACGGAGCAAGTTAAACCTGAGTTCTAGGTTTAAAATGAAAATTTATATATTAAATCTCCGATAAAACACTTAGCCATAATTATTGTCCCGCACTTGAAAGTTATATGAATTCTTCAGGGCATTAAGTTATATTTACACGTTTTTAATTATTTATTCTTATTCTAAACTTAATTCAAAGGCCGGCATTTGGTGGTTTTATCATTTAAGATTTTTTTTCGTAATTTTTTTAAAGCAGATATTATTATTAGTATTAGAATTCATGATAATTATTAACAAACTGCTAGATTAACATTTTTAAAAGCTTCAGAATTCACTAAATCTCCATTACAGTAAATTATTAGAATTTAAATTCGCGACAATGAAAGTCCGTTTGCTATTGCTTTTGACCATCTCACTTCTGTAGGTGCTTTCAAAGAGCAAGCAGTAATTATTTTTATTTCCAACGCGGGGGAGGGGCTCTTTTAAGCACCGGAGAGAGTGTGAGGGAACGTCCTCTAAGTTAAAACTGTACTCCCCCTCTCTAAACAACGGGGGATGAGGGGGAGAAAAGTAATAAACTTTAGGTTTACCATTGTCGATCTGTGGGAAGATAGATTTTGGAATGTTTGAATTGTCTTTAAAAATATATAATAGGTATACATAAGACCTTCTAAACTACAATTTCTTTTTAATGGTAAGTAATTTTAACGAATATTTTAAATACTCATATTTGTTTAGTATTCAGCAGATTTTAAAGTAATTAAGTAAATGCATTACTATTAAAAAAATTTTGCTTATTTTTATCTTTTTATTACCTTTACCCATCTATTCCCACTTTGAAAATACTAGATTATACTTTTAATACAGATGCAATACATTCTATATTTTTTATGAGATTTTTTTTTCTAATGATAGTAAAAGTTCTACAGAGGCAGCCGAAACAGTGCAGCACAGCAGCTGATGGTGCAGATAATTTTACAGCTGGCAGATTAATCTAGCAGTAGGTTATTCAGGGATTGTTAAAGTTGCAGATAAATGTTGGTTTGCAATCCTGGTGCTACAATAGATTGATACAGAAAATTATGGTACAGGCTGTTAACTATATAAGACAATATTGGCATAACTGGTTGAAAACCCACAAATTTTAGCTCACTCTAGAAAAATGAGATTTTCCATTCCAAGAATAGAAGATGGTTGATTTTTTGTAATAAGAATAGGAGCTTTTCGGGTATTTCTAGAGTGGGTTAGTAAAGCCCACCCTAAAAATAACCAAAAACCTATCCAGTTATGCCAGCGTGAAATAATATTTAATTTATAAAAGGGAAACTAAAGCAGAATAAAATCCTTTAATGAACAATTCAGTGTTTGATGACAGATCAGTTTGTTCAAATTGGTCTCTGGATCTTCAGTTCATTCTCATTGGTGAGTTTTAGCTTTATCTTATTTTTTAACACAAACTTATCAATTACTTTTTAAGTTACAGGTAATATCCACAGTTTAAATCACCTAACCTCATATTTCGCAAAGGGAACTTTTAATCAACTATGACCACCAACTTAAATAAACAACGCATCTGCTTTCACCTGAAATATTTCCCAAAACATTACTCCCTGTTTCTTTCTAAAATGTCACGTAATCAAAACCGTGCAGGACCCTGAACTAATTTTATTTTTCTCATTCGAAAGCTCGACAAAGAGACCTGTTTTATGTATATTACGACCTTGGAAAGGAGAAAATAATTGTTGATGGTCCGATATTGGTGTTAGTGTCAGCTAAGATTTTAAAAATATTTTTCTACACATTTAAATCTCCCAGAATGCGTAATTTTCTCAAACTATTCTATTTACTCATTTCAGCCAACCCCTCGCTACGCCCTTGAATGTCTTCATCAGCTTTGTTTCAAGTGATTTCTTATTTGCATTCTTAATAGGAATTGCTTCTTTATTATTTTACTGACTGGGTTAAATTTGTATGAAAATCAGAGCAGAATTTCTTCAAAGGGAAGTTTATAATTTTCATTTCGGGAAGATTCTCTTTCTGCATCTAGTGTAGTGTATTTCTTTACAACCGTGGTCTTTGCGTCGGTTTGATCCTTTCAGATTGAGGGTATCCCAGGTGATGTTGCGTTTGGACATCTAAGAAACCACACTTACCGTATATCTCGGAGTATAACACGCACTTTCAGCTTCAAAAATTCATTTTTTTTTTCATGCGCGTGTTATACTCCGAATGTAAAATGCATAATCTATATAAATAAAATTAGACTTTTGTCTGTACATTTCTTGAATTCAAAAATTTTGCGATTTCTATCCCTTTCAAGCACCTGGGAATCCGGTGCGACCCTCAAAAAAAAGTTTGCCTGTCTGTCGTTCTGTCACTCTGTCCGTGACGCTTTTTTTGTTCAAGCATCACGTAAGCATCATCGGTTGCCTCACAGACCTGGGCCTGGAACTCTCCACGGCCAAGACACGTGCCCTGACCCTCAACCGGCCCAAGATCGGCAACCATCAGTCTGAAGCAATTGAAATGAATTTTGGTATCATGATTGGTGGTCACTCACACTCAACTTAAAACATAGGCGTTGATTAAAAAAAAAAAAAAAAACTTGATTTGATTTTTAGATTTTGTGAAAATCCTTTCAAACTGCGTAAATTCGTGTTCGAGCATCACGTAAAAACGACTGAAGCGATTGAAATGAAATTTGGTATCATGATTGGTGGTCACTCAACTTCGAACTCGTAAGAGCAAATACCTTGCAATTTAGGATGTGAAGCTTATGACCTTTGATAAAAGTTTTAAACTGAACAATCGATAAAAATTGGGGTATATCCCAGCTAGATAAAGTTTTAAAAGTACAAAAAAAAAAAAAAAAAAAAAAAAAAAGCAAAATTCGAACTTCTTCTAAGTTTTCCTCTTCTCTTTGAATTTTAATGCTGCCACCTGAACTTCATTTTTCAAGCTTCCGAGACTTGGGCCCTTACTCAGATAGATTTAGTAGCTACTAAACCTATTGCTTAGTTGCTAAATTTAGTAAAGTGGATTCAGATAGAATTTGGAGGAGGAGATACTAAACACGTGACCCAAATAAGCTGCTAAAATCACGTGACCAAACAAGCTGCTAAATCACCGAATAAACAAACGTACGCCTGGAACAAGCGCTCTGATTGATCTACTAACTTCCCTGTTAACTTTTCCCTCATTTTTCCCTTGGTGTTAGTCACGTATTTAGTACTAAATGTATCTGAATTCCTATTTACTAACTTTTAGTATCCCCGCCCACTTACCAACTTATTAGTAACTGAACAAACTACTCAACCTATCTGAATAGTAGCCTCAGACTGCCACTTTTGAGTAACTCGAGTTACTCTGGAAAAACCCAAGCCGTTCACGATGTCCGATTTGAGCTACTCGAGGAGATAAACAAAGCGTTCAAATCGTCATTGCCAAGCTAAGTAGCTCCAGTTTTTCCCAACTCCCCAAAGATTTTCCTTGAGAAGTTGGGGAGATAGAGATAACGTAACCTTTAGATGTTCCTTTTGTTGCCTCCCATTGGCTCCGCTGGATAGTAAATACGTGCCGCCATGCGCCATGTTTTTTCCTATTAACTATTCACAACTGTTCATGATGTCAATCTCCCCAAATAGCTCATATTTTACTCGGGATTTACCCAAACATGGCAGTCTGAAACCCACCCTGAAATATTTCGTAACGGCAAAAGAAACTGATAGCATTAAACGACGCCTCACCATGGCACAGTGGTTAAGTTACTTGAAATGGTAGACGAGCGAAGTGCGAATCCCGGGTTCGGATACCATCGCGCGTACGTGGACTAAACCGTTCGGAGTTTTCCGTGGTTTTCTACGAAAATTAGCGTAAATATGGGTTAGGACCACTTAGAAAGACACCCCTTAAACACACGCACTCCAGTTTTCTTACGAAAACTCCTGCAAGGAGTTTGTCGTTTACGAATGCACCCAATTATCCAAAAACTTTAATATAATACCTTTTTTTTTAATGTTGAAAAGCTGATTTTTACCATTGCAATACATTACTATAACCTAAAGTTCGTCCAAATATCATATACGAAGGTCACGGGTTACGGAATCACATGTTTAGAATTACGTAATAAGATCGTTTAGATTAAGCTTCCGAAGAAACTGGTTGAATCGGAAACACTTTTGCGCATATTCAGGCTACAAGATATGATTGACTGCGGGCGTAAGTAAAAACGAATATGCTCTCTGTTTACATATAATATCAACATCAACACAGCATCCGCTTGACCGACCGTTGCAGTGTAAAGGTAATAATTTTCTTTGAAACTTATGAATAAATATTTTGCAAAGTCTCCTTTTTGTTTTGTAGACTCGATTACTAAAGATTCTCGAGCTTTTTATTTTCACGAGAACTCTTCTGTCTGTTGAAGACAATTTCTATTCGATATGACTATTTAAATTTTATGAAGATTATCGTTTCTTTATCAGTGTCGATAAAATATAATTGATAAATATTATTTATAAATCTAACATTAACGAATCAAGCAGGCATTCACGGACGTTTTGGCAGACGATTCAAGATGATCTCGTTATCAGTTTTGAAACTTTTTATGTTTTTATGTGCATCTTTACCATGTGCGCTTTCACTGTTAATGACTCAACCAGAGCAAGTGCATATATCTTATGGGTCCGTACCTACAGAAATGATGGTGACATGGGTTACTCTAGATCCTACCAATGTATCCACTGTTGAGTATGGTGCTACTAAATTGAATCTGCGTAAAACCGGAAATGTGACAAAATTTATTGATGGCGGTACGAACAGCCGTACACTGTTCATTCATAGAGTATTATTGACGGACTTGTACCCTGGTGCTAAGTACATGTATCACTGTGGCAGTACAGATGGCTGGAGTGCAATTTATTGGTTTACTGCCATGAAAAGTGGTACGAATTGGAGTCCGAAGTTTGCAGTATACGGAGATTTGGGTAATGTCAATGCACAGTCATTACCACGTCTACAGGAAGAAGTCCAGAAGGGAACCTACGATGCTGTGTTGCACGTGGGTGATTTTGCTTATGATATGGATACAGATGATGCCAAAGTAGGAGATGAATTCATGAGACAGCTTGAACCAATAGCCGCATATGTTCCCTACATGACTTGTGTTGGAAATCACGAACAAGCGTATAACTTCTCAAACTATGTCAACCGTTTCAGCATGATGAACAAAGAGGGAAAAATAAATAACCATTTTTACAGCTTCGATATTGGACCAGCTCACATTATTGCATTCTCTACTGAATTTTACTACTTTTACCAGTACGGCTGGACTCAGATTGTCTGGCAGTACCAGTGGCTTGAAAATGACTTGAAGAAGGCTAACCTTCCTGAGAATCGAGCGAAACGACCATGGATCATAACAATGGGACACCGACCCATGTATTGCAGCACCGATGATGGAGATGATTGCACTCACAAGGAAAGTATCATACGAAAAGGCATCCCGATCCTCAAAGCATTTGGATTGGAAGATTTGTTTTATAAATACGGTGTAGATCTAGAGCTGTGGGCCCACGAGCATGTGTATGAGAGAATGTGGCCTGTGTATGACAGGAAAGTCTACAACGGAAGCTACGACTTTCCTTACACCAACCCAAAAGCACCTGTTCATATCATCACAGGGTCAGCTGGTTGCCAGGAGAAGCATGATCCGTTCGTTCCACATCCAGCCCCTTGGAGTGCTATCCGAAATGCAGATTATGGTTACACACGATTGGCTGTTTTGAATTACACTCATTTGTACTTGGAGCAGGTTTCAGATGACAAAGGTGGTGCAGTTATTGATAAAATGATGCTAATTAAGGACAGACATGGACCCGAAGCTTGGTTGTAAATTGGCAGAAACATGACTACTTAGTTAATAGATGTTAGTCATTTTATGATGTATATCATGTTTATCAATATTGGGCATTATATTTGTTAAATCATGTTAAGTTTGCATATACTTGTTTAAGATGATTAAAAGTGTTAATTAGAAATTATTGAATATTGCTTTCGAATGTAATATTAATTAATTTTCAGTTAGATATTTTCCACCATGATTACAGCGGTCGATCCAGAAACTTTTTTCAGGGTCCCACTTTTGTGACAACTGCTTATTTTTGTGAATTTCAACACTTATTTTTTTGAAATTTCATATCAATTCTTTTATAAAAGTCACTTTTTTTGTTAAAATAATTTATAAAACACATTAAAATATAGGATGAAATGCCACTGAAGAGCTGTTTTATTCAACTGCATTTTTGTGAAGGGGCTGGTTTAATCAATAGTAATCTTGTGGAGAAGTCGTTTTAATCCAGAGTAAAATTGTGAAGGGGCCACTGTAATCGATTGGAATTTTGTGAAGGGGGCTGTTTTAGTCAATTGTAATTTACTGAAGGGTCTGTTGAATGGACCCAATTTTTAACTGCATCGACCCCTGGATAAAAACTTCTTTAATTTTGTAATCTCACCTCAATAACTCAATTTAATAAAAATTTCAAACACAACCACTAATACTTATTTTTATTGTTATGATGAATATGTTTGTGATTAGGGTGATACAAAATAATTCCGATTTAAATGAATATTTAAGATTTAAATTATATACTATAAGTAATTACAAAATGTCAAATAAAACTAAAAGCTTTGTAAAATAACACATATTAAAGGCACTTATAAATCTTAAATGCACATTAAATGATAAGTACCTTTTATTTGTGTGTTATTTTACAAAGTTTTAATTATTTCATGTTTTACACACGCTTCTTTTTGATTGTTTTTTCTTAGTAAAAGAAGTGAAATTAAATGATTGTTGTAAAGATATAATACTTAAGTTGGCCCTTTTTCTTTAGACGGACACTTTAGGTAAATCGACCTACTAGTAATTTTGCTCGGGCGTCATCGCTGCTGCGTGGCCGGTGGTAGCCGAGCAAATTGCTAGTAGGGGACACATGTTTTCAAAAACCATCCATAAAATTAGATTCTAACTGATACTAATGCATTTTTGGACCCCAAATTCAAATACTAAACTGTAACGTTGAAAGCACAAACTTAAGAACTTGAGGAATTGTCATGTTTGTAATAGAACTTAACGAAAAATGCTAGTGAGATGATGAGGTAAGTGGCAATAATAATCTTTTTATTGTGTGTTTGTGCAAAAGCTCTATACATCATGAGTCGCTGAATGGCACTTATGCAAGCAATAATTAAGATGTCCTGAATATTTTCTTTTGAAATGTTGATAATATTTTGCTTGCTTGCTACCAGCCGATGTTTGTCCTGAGTTATTTTCTAAGTTCATGCTAAATCTAATTAGTATTTTCAGAACAATATGTAACTTTAAAAAAAATATTTGTTTTCCTCTTTCTATTTTAATCTTCCTGCTGTTCAAAATGTATTTTACAAGCAATTTTCTCCAAAACACATAAAAAATCTGTAGTCAATATTTGTACTTAGATAAGGAAAAAGTACCATCAATTCTAGAATAAAATGAAATAAAATTTTTCAATTGTTATTTATTATTATTATTATTAATTATTTTGCAATGTTTGATTTTTTTTTCTTTAAAAATTATATAATAGGTTGAAGATTGTATATAAGACCTTCTAAACTACAATTTCTTTATATTTGGTAAGTAATTATAATGGATATTTTAAATATGCACATTTGTGTAGTATTCAGCAGGTTTTTTAGGTAACTGAGTAGATGCATTCCTATAGAAAAAAACTTATTTATCTTTTTATTTACATTTAATTACCTTTATCCATCTATTCCTATTTTAGAAGTAGTACTAGATTATGTTTTTAATACAGATGCAATGCATTCTGTTTTTATGATGCAAAAGTTGTAAAACGTTGCTATTAACAGTGGTAGCCAAAACGAGAAAATACCATAAGCGGGGGCAGGTCGCCAAGCCAGATACATCGCCAAAGCTTATGATTAAACAGGCTTGTCAGTGTTGCTAATTGAGAAGAGGTATTTAGCAACCCTTGTGCAGAGTTGTGCTGTTGTTGTATGATGTCATGAGAAATTATGTGATTGATTTAAGAAATTATCTGGAAACCGAATGATTTTGAATAAATTATGTGATTGGTTGAAAGAATTTAACTGTAATCAATCTGTTTGAATGTGGCGCGATCGGCAATTTAACATTACTTGTTTGTTGTGAAATGCTGTTTGAAGTTTCTTAAAGTTTTTTTTTTTTTTTTTTTAAGGAAATAAAATTTATGGTTATTTTTATATTAAACGTAGAAAAGTTGTGTAGTGCTCAAGTGAATTCATTTCATTTTAAGATATTTATCCTCGGCAGAGCGAATATAGGTATAAAGATAATAACTATTGTGATGAATAAATCTTGGTGTGCTAGAATGAAATTTTGCTTATTTGAATGGTATTTAATGGATTTATTTCGTGATTAAGGTTTGTTGTTAACAAAGAATAATGTATGTGTCTGTACCATTAAACAAGGAATTTAGTGAAAAATTTGATGTGCTTTTGTTTTTTTAAATGTGTATTTCTTGCTGTAGTATATATTGGTTTGATGTTGAGAATTTTTATTCTTTTATAGTTGCATATTTATATAAAGGTTTTAGTATTTTGTGTTATCTTTTGTGAATTGGGAAGGATAGATGGAAATTTTTAGGGTTATAAGAAACATGAAAGATTTTATTCAATACATGGGATTGCTATCGTACAATTTTTGTATGCAGAATTAACATACATTTTTTAATTGAATGTAAATCAATAGATGAGTATTTTTGTGTTGTTTATATTGTTTTGATTTTATTCTAATTTTAGTAGTATAAGTTTTGTGTGTAGTTAATGTGGATGTGCGCAGTGTTTAGTTTGTGTTTATTTTTTATTGCATTTGAAATATGTGTATGTTTTAATAAGATGTTTAGATAAGTGTTTTATAGTTTTCGGTATTTTGTTCCCTACAGTAGCGCAGCCAGAATTTTTTTTTAGGGGGGGTCCAGAACTCGGGAGATCAGACCCCCCCTCCCCTTAAATGATCATGTTGCTGTTCACAGGGCCCCCGTAAATGACACCCATATAAGTTTTTCTAGGCGAAGGGGGGGGGGGAATGGTCGTTTCAGACAGGCACTCAGCAGTCATCCCTTCCCCGGAAGAAATGTTTCACGAATTTTACCTTTACAGAAAACATTTGAAATTTTACCTTCAGGCCCCCAGAAAGCGCAGAATCAGTGGGAATACCTATATTCTCCCCCCCCCCCCCCCCAGTGGCGGACTTTGCTCTTGAGAGGCCCGAGGCGCAACTCAATTTTGAGGCCTCCCTCCTCCAAAAAAAAAAAAAAAAAAAAATCACTAACTCCTTTACATTATTACTAATTATTTTAAAATGCTTTAATTCCTTTTATATGTGGTTTATGTCTACAAACCAGGGCCTGACTTTCACTATAACACTTTTGTGCCCAGGGCACTTTTCAGATTTTGTGTCCTTTAGCTGGCTCAATTTTTGTGCCCCTGTATATCGTGTTAAACTCAATTTTTTGGCTTATTTCTCGATGTGTGCCCAGGGCACGAGCACCAAGTGTCCGTCCGATAGTCAGGGCTTGCTACAAAAGGAGTATTAAAATTTTAAAATAATTTTTATGTTTATAGATTTGTTCATCTTAAAAAACATTTTTTATCTCAATAATTTTTGTACTACGTTTCACTTTTCATGATGAACACTAAATAAACACCAGCATACGTCTAAGTATAACCCAGCAACTGCAGTTTTATATTGATTATTTTTCACTGTTAATTAATTACGTCAAATTACTTTTTGTGGACCACTGGCAAATGTCTTGTTTCAGTCATGAAAATTTTAACTACATAACAGGTACTTTTGAAGGTCAGAACAAGGGAAACTTGATCAGAAACATGACTTTGACATCACAAAGTTCAGAAGAATTCTTTACTTGGATAAAATGAACCAAAAATTTAACATTCCTTCAAGAACATATATTTATAAATATTTAAATATATTCATAAACTAGCTGAAGTACCCGTCCTCGACGGGTTAGTGAATGAAAATTTCCAAAAAGCAAGAACTTTCGTCAGCATTGTAGGAGTACACAGAATGGACGTTGTATGTTGCCAAAGTAAAGAAAGCGAAGTTATAATTTTCATGTATTGTTAAAATATTACAGGTTAGAGAGTAACTAAGTAATATCATTTCATTCGCTTTAGTCGTAATTATGTGATGCGCGAACGAATATTTACGCATATTGAAATAATTTTCGCAAAATCTCAAAATTTAATCAACATTTTTGAAAAATTTGAAGCCTAGAATTTAAGTTGAGTGACAACCTATCATGTCACCCAAATTCGTTTCATTCCCTGCAGTCTTAATTTCGTGAAGCTGGAACAATTTTCAGCATTTTAAAACGATTTTCGAAAAATCTCAAAATGTAAGCAAAATATTTTTAAAATTCAACGCCTATAAATTAAGATTAGCAACTACCTATCATATCACTCAATTTCGTATCATTCGTATTAGTCGTTATTACGTGATGTTTGAAGAAATATAAACGTATTTTGAGAGAATTTTCACAAAATCTCAAAATCTAATAAAAATGTTTAAGAAATTGGACTCCTATAGTTTATGTTGAGCAACCATCTATCGTGTGACCAAATTTCATATCATTCGCTTTAGTCGTTATTACGTAATACGGGAACAAAGATTCACTGTTTTAAACGATTTTCACAAAATCTCGAAATCTGATGGATTTTTTTTAATTAGATGCTTATAGTTTAAGGTGAGTGACCACCTATCATTTCACCAAATATCATTTTTTCACCTTTGCAGTTATTACGTGATGTGCGAACACAAATTTATGCAGTTTGGATTTTGAGATTTTGCGAAAAATCCTTTCAATCAAGATTTTTTTAAAGTTCGAACGCCTATGTTTTAAGTTGAGTGACCACCTATCATGTCACTCAATTTCATATCATTCGCTTCAGTCGTTTTTACGTGATGCTTGAACACAAATATACGCAGTTTGAAACGATTTTTGCAAAATCTGAAAATCTAATTAAGATTTTTTAAAAATTCGACGCCTATGTTTTAAGTTGAGTGACCACCTATCATGAAACCAAATTTCATATCATTCGCTTCAGTCGTTTTTACGTGATGCTTAAACAAAAAAAGCGTCACGGACAGAATGACAGACAGACAAACTTTTTTTTGAGGGTCGCATCGGATTCTTGGGTGCTTGAAACGGATAGAAATCGCAAAATTTTTGAATTCCAAGAAATGTACAGACAAAATTCTAATTTTATTTATATAGATTTCCCGTTTGGAACTGCAAAACTAAGCAGTTTAAAAGTAAACTTTCTGTTTAGTCTAATTTTTGTCTTTATTCAAAAACTGTCAATAAGTTTAGGACTATTAATAATGAGTAATTAGGTATGAATAATATACACACATTATTCTATATTTTAAATAGAATTAAAAAAACTACAGAGAAATTAAAAAAAAACAATACTTTAAGTAGTTAAAGTACAAAAAATATTATTGACTTAAAAATAAATTCCACTTTATAATGGGTAAATGGGTATGCTCTAAGCTTCGGTCCTAGGCTTATTATTAATGTTTAGCATTTTCATCTGCGACTATAAAATACATGCCGTATTTATAATATAGTTATCATAAATATTTTCTAGTTGAAAACAAAAAATTAAATTAATCATCATTTGTTTTTTAAGTTTTTAATTAACTGTGTATGACATTCCAGTTCAAAATTTGTCTATCGATTTTAACCCACTATCATCCGATCGAGCTGAAACTTTGCACGCATGTGAAATTTCGGTGACTCTAAGTATTGCTTCCTTTAATTTTTCAATAATTTTTTTTAACTATCAAATATCTTCCCCCAATCCCCCCCCCCAAAAAAAAGTGTTATCGCACATGTATGAGCTCATATCTTTTTAATTATTGGTCAGCAATTTTTTAGCATTGCATACTCGGAAAGTTTCGATTCCAAAAAAAGATAAAATCGGTTATCCCTAGATTAAATTTCTAATTTTTAGTGATTTTTCGAAAGAAGATAAATTATTGTTTCCAATTTCTTCTACATCGTGACAACCAACAACAATTATATATTCTAGGTATATTTGAAAATTTCACTGAATACAGAGTGTCCTTTCCTAAATCATTTAAATGAAGAACGGCTGAAAAATATAAAATATTTAATTTTTGACAAATTTTTCAATCTCAAGCTGTAGAATAAAGCGGTTCAATCTTTTCTCTTTTAAAATGAGAAATATTCTTATCAGACTGTACACTTTTTGATTTGGGGGTGGGGGGCGGCAATCTATAAAGCAGGTGTATTTGAATGTCCTACTGCAATACCAGCTACTGAGCCGCAATCTGATTCAGTGCGGCCCAACCAGTGGCTGAGCGCATAGCACTCTAAACTGGGAGACGGAAGGTGCCTGGTTCAAAACCAGGTCGCGTCCGCCAACCTAACCGTTAGGAATTTTCCGTGGTTTCTTCCAAAACTTAGCGTAAATAGGGGTTAGAATCCCTTAGAAAGACCCCCCAAGGGGAGCACCCACACCCATCGGCATAGATCCCACTTGTAGATAATTGGCCGTAATCCCCCAACCCAACCCAACTAATTGATTCCGGATAGGAAAAAGGCATAGGGACTCTCTGCACCTGTATTTTTTTGGATAAAATATAGTGAGCAAATTAAAACAATGCAAAAAAATCTAGGAATTTTTCTTGGGAATAATGGACAGTTGAGGGCCCTAAAATTCCAAGGAATGTTGCATGAAAATACCAGGAACTTTATTGAACAGCCCAGGAAAGATCCACTGAATTGCATATTGTTCAGTAAAGTTCTTGGTATTTTCGTGCAACTTTCCTTGGAATTTAGGGCACCTCAGCTGCCTATTATTTTCAAGGAACACTACTGGAATTTTTTTTAATTATTTTTTTTTAACAATTCTAGTCATTTTTAAGTGAACTGCCTGTTTTTTAAGGTCGTGAGACCACTATTCGGTTAAGTGACGGGTTGAACGAAACAGTAAAGTTTTCAAAGGGAAATGTATACTTTCTGTATAGTATTTGTAAGTCTAACTTATCCTAATTTCCAAGGAACGTTTCTGGATATTTTTACAGTGAAATACGGAATTAAAGCATCAATTACTTATAAACTAAAAGTATTCGTATTATAGTTTAGATTATGGTCCAATGCTGTGAAGAGGAAAGGGAGTCCCCAAAGAAAAGATTGTTCAAAAACGCTTTCTACTCTAGAAGCAATCCTGAAACTATGAACAATGTCTCTTGAACAGATATTTACATATAGTTTTTTTCTTTCTGAAAACCGAATTTGGAGGCCCCTTAGAAATATGAGGCCCGAGGCGCGCGCCTCATGCGCCTATTGGGAAATCCGCCACTGTCTCCCCCTTTTGGCAAGCCAGCGTATAGCCAGGGGGATATAGGGATTCATATCCCCCCCCCCGACACTTTGGCATAAATTTAACGTTAGCTGTTAGACTTTTGTCTTGCAGAAATTTCAATTGTTCGGTATAATGCAAATCAATCAAATAACGTTTGCCATTATAAAAATGTATTATTGTAATAAAATTGCTAGTTATAAAGCTTTTATACATTCTTATAAGAAAAACGAAAGAACTAACGGAAAACTGTAAGCCTCTAATCGTTAACGACCGCTTTTCGAGATGGTGGAGTTCTTTGTTTCTTAACACTAAATAAAATACATTCAGGTGTTCTAATTCTAGTCCTATGTTCATATTTATTCTATTCATTAAAAAGTATCTCTCCTCTTTTAAAAACCTTTTTAATAAAACATAGCTCTAATAAATACACACAAACTCCGCATATCGTGTACTCTTATACAAAATATATCCAAAGAAAAATACTGAAAAGAAAAATTAATAAATCCCGTTCAAATTTTAACTAAATAGAAATTGTAAAATATTATTTATATACAATTATCATACAAACATGAAACATGCCAATTGAAGAAATTCATTATTGAAGAAATCAATTCACAAAATTATACATCAGCTCACATACATAGATTGTAGGTCTATTCAGGGACGTAGAAAGTAAGGGAGCTGGGGGAGCTGTGGCTGAAATATTTCCCTGAAATATTTTAAACGGACTCAGTACACCCGTGAGAAATTCTCCCATGTTTATGGTACATTGTTTACCTCAAACCTGATTTCAAAAATATAGTCTACTTTTTCTAGGAAATTCACACAATATACCGCAAAGAGTCAAAAGCCAAGAGCCAAAAGAGCAGCTCTCCATATGTATTCGATACTTGGCTAAATATTTGTTTTTCGCATAGTTGGTAAAAAATAAGAAAAATTACCCAGCCTGGACACTCCGACTTGCCTAACTATACAGTCATATTTTGAAAGATTTATTACACCGAACATTTAAATTCATGTACTAAATAAAGCTCTTTTTTTGCGGGGGGGGGGGGGGGGAGAGATAAAGGAGATAAAGGTGATTTAAAACGGGGACTGTTTAAGAGAACTCTTCCCCAGTGGTCTTTAAAAAGGAAGATAATAAACAAGTAGTCTTATGTTTTTCAAGTAGTTTATTCTAGCTATCGCACTTTAAAATAGAATTAATAAAAGAATAACTGTAAATTTAAAAATTACTCTCCATGACAACAATTAAAGACATTATTTAAATAATGGTATCTCTTGTAAAAGTAATATTTTATCACATTATTCACGCAATTTTAATTTTCCTATTAAAATTCTTTAAAACTTTAATGTTTAAAAATTTTTTACTCAGAAAAAACTGAAATTAATTTAAAAAAAACTTTTACTTTTTAATATATCTGCTGCAAGTACAAAACATGCGTTCACTATTTCAAGTTTTGTAAAAAAATAAATGCAATAGTTGATTCTTCAATTGACAGGAAAAAAAATTTCAATAGGCTAATTATGAACTTATTGATTCATCATGTATGATTTATTTAAAAAACAATGAAAGAAAAGGAAATTAAAAAAATGTGTGAATCTCGTCTTGTGAGTCGATTGTGTAAAGTCTCAAAATCCTTATTTGTTATATTACCTCGATCCTTCATTACCTAAGAAATTAATAAAATAAATAAACAGCTCTTCATATATTTTAGCATAATATGTGTTTAAAAAGTAATAATATTTGACACAAACTGGAATTCAAAAAAGGTAATTTAATGTATTTGTTATCATTGACTACATTGTAGTTGCCAGTAATAATAAGCTTATGATATAGTTTTAAATAATCTTTATAAGTTGGATCATTACATCTTGTATACATGCAAGTACGATTGTCTATGTTTAGAAAATTCTTGGCTAATTATAAATAAAAACCACTTCAAACATCTGCTAGATTATACTTGAAAGATCTTTTTATATTAAGATTTTTACTGATAATAAATTATGAACCACGTCTGTGTGATTCCACCTCCTCTGTTGTGTAAAGTTATTTTGAAATTTAATCAAGTAAAGTTTACCTCTTTGTTAATTTAGAGCCCCATATCAAGAGGATGAGCTTGAGATTCAGCACCCTCAAAGGTTTCTTTCGGTGCAACAGATTTTTCACCGGGTCCGGGCCCGTCCATACTATCAGCAGTCTTTGATGCTGCACGATCACCATCATCGGCTTTAATTTTTCTTCTCGAAGAAAGATAAAAACGTTTCACTTTGGGTTTTCTTTCTTTTTAAACTGGACGAATTCATGATCGTAAGAAACAAAGAACAAGAACCCAAAACTTAAACTTCTGCTTACAAATTAAAGGCATCCAACTTAAGTGAATTCACTGAACCATTCGAAATTCAGTTATACCACATCTAAGCTCCCAGCAGACCCTCTTTTTTATTGTTTGTTGTGTGTGTGTGCGGTGTATATTCACTATTTGAATACTGTGGCTTGTTTATCTCAAGAAAAGAAGAGTGGTGTGCTTGAAGACTACAATATAGGCAATATATTTTCCGCTTTCCTTCATGACAATTTTGTTATCAGCTAATTGTAGCATGAATAGATTCTTTCTGAGGATATTCCGTTCCTTTGAGCTACAAGGGTGCGAATTACTCCCCTTTACATTGTCCGATTCGTCCATCCTAGCCCCACAAATTCCCTATCAGAGACACGACTGGAGATTTATTGCCTAAGGAGTCTCTATGACGGTGCTTGCTGGAAGCCTTTGATGATTTTATCTTGCGTCTTCCTTTTCAAGCCAACTATGGATACAAAGTTTAAAAAGGTTTTTTTTTTTAAAGAAAAGACACTTTTTAGAGAATAAATTTGGAAAAAAAAGAAGCAAAAGAGAAAAAATGGTCCCTTTTTACAGAAAAAAATGGGCCCCTTAAATTGGTGGCCCATGGGCCCCACTCGCCCTGTAGATAAACGGACCCTGCTCATAGCGGCCCCTTAGCTCATAGGGGGGGTCCGGACCCCCTGGACCCCCCCCGTCGCTGCGCCACTGGTTCCCTATGTATCTATGTATGTTTATGTTTTGTTTGGCGAGAAAAAAAACTTGCCAAGGTTAGACATTGAGAAAAAGAAAAGTCTCCAACTCAACCTGCCCCTGCTTACGGTATTATTCCTGCCAAAACAGTTCAGCACAGCACCAGGTTCTGCAGATTATTTTAATCTAGCAGTGGGTTATACAGGGATTATTAAAGTTGCAGTTAATTTTGGTTTGTGAACCTGGTGCTGCAATTGGGCATGAAAGTTTTCTGTCTTTTGAAGGAATTCCAACTCTTTCAAATCCATCCAGGCTGATACTGATAATGAATATATATGGCTAAATAATGAATATATAAGGTATCAACAACTGGTGATGTATTAATTGTATGTTAATTTTTCTTGTTTTGTATCGTGTGCAAAGTTCAGTTTTTTTTTTTTTTTTTTTTTTTTTGCCAATTTGCACTTTCATGCCTGTGCAATGGATTGGGTAAAATCATACAAGACGGTGCGCACCCCATGTAAACATGGTGACAGTCGTTGGAGTTTGGTGGTTGCCAAGCCCCAGCGACTATCGCCAACCATTTTGCACGATCAGCAAAGTATTTTAACACATTAAACTTGCACATTATTTCACTAACAAAAAGATTAAAAGAAAATACAACGTCCATATTTAACCAAAATAACGTCTGCAAATTCAGTAACAGGCAATTTAAAATGAGCAAACAGTGGACCGTTTTTAACTAAAAAAACTACAGTGGATTAAGCAACCTAGTTGTACAGCTATTGTAAACTGGACAAACACAGGCCCGATTCAACTCAAAAAAACATCGGTGGATTAAACAACCTAGTTGTACAACTCTTGTGATTAGTATGATTAGACACTAACAAAAACATAAACACATCAAATATCAATTTAAAATTCACATTAAAAACCTTAAACATTGCACAGATTCATTTAAAAAGAGCACTTACCTTTACTTTTTTTTAAATAACCGCTCAGAAATGTCCCTAACACCCACCGGCTTATAACGTAACACCAGCATGCTTTCTTTTATTCAGCTTTATATTCATACCATATTTCTAACAAACATACACAAATTCTTTTCATACATTAACATAACATATTTCATTCCCTTCCATCAATAACATGAAACAATTTCAAATTCCCAAACTGATGATACATGTATTCTTTATGGTTGCGAGTCACAACTACCACTGGCAGGGCACTTCACTTCCAATGTGCATTGCCCACAACGGCGCCAGAAGTAGCACCAAATGAAACATGTAAACAAACATCGATATGTAAACAGCACCGGATACGGAATATAATCCATAGATTGATACAGAAAATTCTGGCAGTAGACTGTTAAAAATATTATTAAGGGTTATACACTGTAGATGTTTGTGTGACCTCCTAACTAGGGATTGTAAATGTTGCCGAATACTCTGCTTGTTTCCTGGGTTTGTCGTTCTAAAGTCCAGTAAGTGTAGAAAGTTCTCTTAAAAAAAGAGTCCACTTGTCAGGATGGAACATGGAACTTTATTGCTTCTAGAACTTCATCGAACAATCAGCTGTACAAAATACACCAGTACGTGCTTTTAATTGTCTGTTTAGTACAGAAGCTTTCACAAATGCTGTATTTTTCACGTAAAATAAAAAGGGTTTTGGACCCGCCCACAAAAAAAAACCAATAAAACTCACACAGAAATGGGGTTTTTGGCGTTTTATTAAAAATTATCAAAATTTTTCCTTTCTTTCATTTAAATCATTTGTTATTTGACATTAAACACATATAATATTACCTACATAACTTAGTGCATTATATTAGATAAATATATATGCCATTTTAATTTTATTATAATTATTTTTCCAACTTCAACATAAAGAATAATTACCTTTTTAAAAATAGTAATACCTTGAGCTAATTCTATCTGCAATATTTGTTTTGAAATGAACAAATGTAGAATGCAGGAAGGGATAACTTAGTAATTTATCTCTCTAATAAATAAGTTTTCAACTACAAATAAAATATGTAATTATCAGTATAATGACAAAAAAAAAAAAAAAAATCCTTTCCCAGATAAGAGAAGAATGGGATATGTCTCTTTCTTACAGCTTACAAGCATGCATATCAAGAATGAATTCAGGTTCAGGAAACCATCCTGTATTGTATTAGTTGCTGCATTACTTTAGTACTTAGAAATATAAAACTAATTCATTATACATTGTTTATGTGGGATTTAATATCAGACATATTAATTCTAGATTTTTTAAAGTAAAAAGGAATGTATATTTAAAGCAAAAATGAATAATTATAAAGAAAATTATTAAATAAATAGTAGTTCTGCAGTAAGTTGGCCTGCAAGGGTTTACTGACTTATATTCTAACTAGAAAATATAACTATGACTTAAAAAGTAAAAAAAAAAAAATTAAAAGTTCGTAAATTGAAAAAGTAATAGAAAACAGCCACTCAGAAACAACATATTTTTCTAAGTGAACAATAAAATTCGCCCTGAAAATTCATAGCAATATTGACATAATGGGTGAAAACCCACAAATTTTAGCTCGCTCTAGAAAAATGAGATTTTCTGTTGCAATAGATGATTGATTTTTTGGTTATAAGAATAGGAAGCTTTTGGGGTATTTCTAGAGTGAGTTCGTAAAGTCCACCCTAAAAATAACTAAACCCCCTATCAAGTCATCCTAGTGTAAAATAATATTTAATTTAAAAAAAGGGAAACAAAAGCAGAATAAAATCATTTAATGAACAAACCAAATTCAGTATTTGATAACAAATAATTTATTGAAATTGGTCTGTGGATCTTCAGTTCATTCTCAATGGTGAGTTTTAGATTTATCTTATTTTTTAACTCAAACTTATCAATTACTTTTTAGTTATGGGTAATATCCTCAGTTTGAATCGGAGCATAAAGAACAACATTTTTTTAAATGACTAGGGGCCAAGGCCCCCAGACTCGCTACGCTCGCTTTTCGTAATAGGCATTCCGCCCTAATAAGGCATTATTCGTAAAAGACATAATTTCAACAGACAAACCCGAAGATTGGATCAGATAGAATGCTACTGAGCTACACATTGCTTGGTTCTTGCATGTTTGTTCATTGGTACATAAAAATTTAAACTTCACACTACAGTAGACCCCCTCCCCCTCATAACACGGAAGATATTTTGTTATGGGAATCTGTGTTGTACGGGTCCTGAGCTATACTCCACCTGGAGTGCGGACTCCGCTTATA
This sequence comes from Cheiracanthium punctorium, assembly GCA_038373885.1. NCBI lineage: Eukaryota > Metazoa > Arthropoda > Arachnida > Araneae > Cheiracanthiidae > Cheiracanthium > Cheiracanthium punctorium. The sequence continues at coordinate 22,974 of JAWZYV010018736.1, forward strand.
ATTGCTGGAAAAATTATTTGCACTACTCAGAAACACAATGATATTTAATGTTGCCATTCATCATTCAAAAGTTATATTAATTAGGAGCTAAAGTGTAATAAAATCAGAACATATGTTTCAACTATATTTTTAATAATGTAAAACCTATTGGACACCTTGCGAATTTGCCAATCATGGCGATTTTTCATTATTTGGCAACTTGCGTACATGCAAAGTTAATAAAAGCTACGGAACAGATAGAATAGCCTGCCACCAATGGCAACTTTTCATTATTTGGCGATTTACACATGCTCACAACCTATATTTACTGTTCATTTAAGGTTACCGGAAAACTGTTATCCATATTTTCATTTACATAATCGTTTGCAGATTGGCGTACTTAACACCACGAATTATACCATCTCGTCGCGCTAGCAAATATTTCTACTGGTAGCAAATAATCGAGCTTTATGAGAACCAGCTTTAAAATAATCTGCATTTTAAATATTTTTCATTTTCAAGATAGTATTCTGTTTTGGAAAAACGAATAATCGCTCATTCTAAACTCCTGTTGTCTAAGCGAACTTACTATTTGAAAATTGTGAACTTTGTGTAACACATTTTGAGTTACTTATTTCATATAGTTCTTATTTTGGCGTAAAATGGGCGTAATTCTAACTCATGTTTGTAAATTTCATGCGATTCTAGATACTTGGAAATGCTTTGTTGCAAAGGAATGAATGATTTTATGCCAAATCTGGCAACCATTCGGTTTATTTTTTCAGTTTTTTATTACTATCTTCTAAAATAATTCGATTTTCCAAATTTAAATCAGCTTAGCAGGTTCCTCGGAATTTTTTGAATCTGTGGGCACCTTAGTCGAAACTCAAATCCCTACAGTTTAGGAGGAGATAGGTCCACAAGCTTTGACAGCGCCAGCGGCCTTTACTTATTTTTAGAATAGAGAGATACAGATATCTCATATTCTAGTGCCTGTGAAAATGCTACTAAGGTTAAAAAAATTAATATAAACTAGATGGAATCATATTTACCTTAAAGGATTTGATTGGAAAAACTGTTATTTCTAATATAGAACTGGTATGACATCTTCAACTTTTAAAGCTTTCCAACAAGGTTAGGTGTTTTTGATGTTGGTTTGTCTCTCTGTTCATTCGTCTGTGCTCCAACTCCCATAAATATAGTACATTGATTTCTACAAAATTTATACATGTTGTTTTTATGTACTGTACCATGTACACTGTTGAAAATGGTGTGTGTAGCATTTGTAGTTTTTCTACAGGAGCACGCAAAAGATTTCAAATACATTATGCTCTATGGGTAGTCATTCTTTAAAGTTTAATTTAGAGATATTCGGCTAATTCAAATGAAACAAAATGGAATATAAAAAATAAGTATATTGCACATTTAATTTCCAATTAAAAGGAACTAAGATTAGTTATATTATCTTTTTTTGTTGATTTTTTCTTGTAATTGTAGTATATTTATTATTCGGGTTATTGTATTATAAAAAGTAAATGGATGTATATATTATTAAAAATTACAAGATAAGATAAAGCTCTCCATCAAAAATAGTGTCGTATCATTAATAGTTTTCTACAGAAGCACTCAAAATAGTTCCAATGTATTATGATCCATGGCAGTTTAGAGACATTAATCCATTTCAAGTACAATACAATAAGTATAAAAATGATTACAGGGATGCCAACCTAGGAGAACAGTTTGAGGAGCACCTGTAGGGATTTGGAGGAGCATTTTGTATTTTTGCAGAGCAATTCAATAATGCTGGAAGAAATCACTAAAAACAACCTTTTATGTGCATCATGTTTTTATAATTTCAATTTAACCAAAACACACATCTATAAATGTTTTTTAAAAAATGGTATTTACACTCATGTCCATAAATTAAGGATAATGAAGTTCAGGCAAAGAAAGAGAAAGAAGCAAAACAAATTTGACTTATTTGTAAAGTCTATTTATTAAACAAAAAGTAAAGAGCAAAAAAGATGCTATATGTTTGACATAATTAATAAAAATTGCAAGTTTTACTTCCTTGACCAAATTTTAAAAAAGAACCTATTTACAAAAAACAGTATAACATGGTTAGTAGGATGGTTAATACGGAGTATGTCTCCCGGACGATGCAATACAGGCCTGACAACGCCTAGGCATGCTGAGTATCAAATGATCAATCTGATCTTGGGGAATATTACACCACTCATCAAGCAATGCACTCCGAAGTTCCGGTAGACAGGTGGGAGGGGGTTGAGGGGCTGCAATTCGTCGGCCAAGCATATCCCACACATGCTCTATTGGATTCAAGTCCGTTGAGTATGCATGCCAATGCATACGGGTGATATCCTCCGATTGAAGGCATTCGTCTACAATGTTTGCACGGTGAGGACGGGCGTTGTCATCCATAAACACAAATTCAGCACCCATGGCGCCCCGAAACAAACGTACATGTTGTTCCAGAATGACATCCCGATAGATGTGGCCTGGTCATCGTTACACTCTGAACCTGCAGGTCAGTTCTGGAACCAAGAATAATTCCTCCCCAAACGAGCCATCCTGCACCACCGTAACGGTGTCTTTCAATGGTGTTCTCTTGGTGGTAACGGGTACCTGGCGCTCTCCAGATGAATGTCCGGCGAGAATCAGACTCCAAACTAAGCCTGGACTCGTCGGAAAAACATCACACAAGACCACTGTTGCGGTGTCCACAATGCATGCTCTCTAGTCCATGTTAATCGCAGGCGACAGTGAGTTGCGGTAAGTGTAACACATCTGACAGGCCTACGAGCATATAGACCAATGTGCCCTAAGCTTCTGTACACGGTCTGCCTTGAAACTGTCGTACCGGTAGCTGAAGAGAGCTGACGAGACAGGTCTGATGCTGCACTCCGTCTGTTTCTTTTGGCAGTAACTGCCAAATAGCGGTCCTCATTCGGCGTTGTAACTCGGGGGCGACCTGTGCTGTAACGTCTACTCACATTACCATCATCTTGGAATCGTTGCCAAAGCCTGGAGATGACACTCTGGGCGATTCCAAGTTCCTCGGATACTTCCAGCTGGGTACGTCCACATTCCAGTCGTCCGATAATTCTGCCACGTAAAACATCATCCAAATGCCTCCTTTGTGCCATAACTGTGCGGTTTTTGCACTGAAAGGCTTTCACAGCGCTTGTGAACAATTTTACTTCTTTGCCACCATTCCTTATATACCCCTCTCTTACACTCTCGTCATTGTGACGTACCATCCACGCCATCTGGTGGTTTCCTGTAATTTGCATATTCTTCTTCAAGATGTGTGTGATCATTCCACAGGTGAAATTTTTATTTTAGAGATCAATTTCTGTGTGATTCTGAATTATCCTTAATTTATGGACATGAGTGTATTAAATAGCTAAAACACTTTGATTATTATGATTGGGCGCACACAGGTGGTCGGCCCTGATTATTAAGAAGCTAATTTTCATCTACATATAAACACCTATAACACAGTATCACAACAAAAACACTTTGAATGTTTTTAACGCCTTCCAAATGTAAACATTAATCCCATGATTGT
>JAWZYV010018737.1:0-26647 GCA_038373885.1 Cheiracanthium punctorium
ATGTGGGGTAGAGACTCAAAGACCCCTCTCGTTAAGTCGTCGGTGTAGTGAATATTTTTTACAACATAATGAACTCTATTAATTACAGAAATGAAAGACCAAGGTAAGTTCCCACTTTTTACCAAAAGTACTAATACGGGCGTCCATACATTTAATAAGAGTGCAATCCAGACATTTTTTCAGAGGGGGTGCCTCCCCCGGCTTACAAGCGGATTTGCCTTTGATTTAAATTTAATTTAATCAATTATTGTACAACTACTGACAAAATAGGCCTCGTTAAAAAAAAAATCGCCACTAAGTCGCTGAATTGCTATATCTGGCTAAACTAGCAACCTTTTAGAGCGGGTGCCTTTGAAGTGTCCGACTGGTCGAACGCAAAATCGTCAAACATCCGATCTGACCCCTTGACCCAAAACATTCCCACTTTAGCCACAAATTGAGATTTATGGCTAAATATCCGCTGCTCCGGTGACGAAAATCCCCCCACCACTAATAGCTTTCGCGACGAGTCGTACGATCAGTTGGTACATGAATGTGGCCTTTTAGATATGGTCCCTTATTACGTAGCCAGTCAATTCTCACGTCCGGGCTTTGTGAAAGGGGGGAAACACAAAAGCAAGCCCTTGGCCGGATACTGCAAAGACATGTTTTTGGGAAGCTGTTTGGAGTATTCAAGGCTTTTAATGACCAGTCAGGATTCGCCAATCTAAAACGACGTATAAATGAAATATTAATAAACAACTTTTATTATTACATGTTTAACAACGCTGCTAATGCAAATTTATGTAAATATAATAATTGTATGTTTTTTAAGGTAATAGTAATTTTGTTCATGTTAGATATTGTGTTTTCGGGTAAAAACTAAGTTAAAAAATAAAAATAAAAAATTATCTTGAAAGTGAAACAAATCCTACATTTATTGGGCAATACCTAATACTGCATACATTTAAGATTCATGTAATATACATTGAATACCATGATGTAATTTTTGTTTGCACAGACATTGAATTTAATGAACCATCCATAGTCGCCCGATTTGCTGATTGTCATTAATTATTAGTTACAGCATTACGGATTGAATTAAGTTCATGAAAAGTCTTTTCCCAACGTTTTCTGATAGGCAAAGTGAGTTGTAAACATTTTTAAAAAGTCAACTGCGTCTTTACAAGAAGGTTGTTAAATGTACAACTCTCCACAATTTCTCCTTAAAGAGTAACATAAACACAGAGACAAAATTTTCGAAACTAAGGAAAATTTAAAACTGCGTATAACCGATATTGTGCGTCGTATACACGAAGCATTTTTGCATTAAAATAAATAGGAATGAATCGGGACTTCATGAAAATGACGTATAAATGAGAAAAAAATAAACGGTGCCTTACTGTATATATATATATGTATATTTATATATATATTAATCTGTCCTAAGAGCCCAATTTATGACAATTATTATATTTGTCCCTGCAAAAGAGTTAAAATGCTATAAAAAATAGTCTGCGAAGAGCATTCTTTTATACAACTCAAATACTACATAAAATATTTTAAACAGGAACAAATATTTTTTCCATGGTTAAACTTCATAGAATCTCCTAAAAAAAGAATAGTAAGCCTAGGACCCCCGTTATTCTTAATTAGACTTAGGTCAGCACTATAGTTTTGATGAATATTAAGTTCATATGCATATTTCGAGTGTTACCCCCCCCCCCAAACACACACACACAAAATGCATGCTTGCAAAATTATTGTATTATTTAGATGAGTTTCAACAATATCAGATTTATATCTAATTTAACTTTAGTGATTTTACTCGTTTAACATTCATTTGACCCCCATACTTAAGATTTGGACAGAAGATCGAATACATGCTCCATAAACATAGCAAATGTGTTCGTTAGAAATGTAGGGCCGTATATTTGTTTGGTTGTCTGATAGATTCAAGATGGTACTACAGCTACAAACTCTCTCTTGACAACTTACGTTCTTAAAACTATCTGTTGAATACTACACAGCTATTTCACGAATGCAAAACAGTAATACAACTAATAGAATGCAGCTCATTCACTTACATTTATATCAGCTTCTTTGCAGCTGTTCAAAATGGGGAGGGGGGAGTACGAACTTTCCGGAAAAACGGGAATTTCTTAAAATGCCTTATGCAAAAAGGGTTCTATGTTTAGGTATTTTCGTGATGTTTTAGCTTTCGGTTTCGGTGGCGATTCTTTGCAATTTACGCATTAGCATAAATAATAATCATTTCACATAATGGTTGCCATTAAGGAAACTCTCCATATATATTTAATTTATACATAGTTTTATAAGATTGGCGTATTTAGCGCCGCAAACCATTTCATCTTACTGTGGGGAGAAAATATCCAAGGGGTGCCCTTTTAAATATCCATGTATCTAATATAGCGATATCTTTTATATCCTCCATAGTCCTGCCTCCTGAAGAACATCAAACTGTGTAATCTCGTGGAGCTACTTATTCCCATTTTAATTGTGACAGGGCGTTAGAGTTGCAGAGTTTACAAATTTCACGCATTTTTTTAAATTTATGACGTCACTGTTTGACTGCCGTAAAGGATACCCCGGTAGATTGAGGGAGTTAATTTCGATATTTCGCATAATTGTTTTCAAACGGTATCACTAAAACTTTGCTTTCACGCTTAAACCCAAAGAGCGAAAAAAAAAACGATACATCGCGGAGCGATCAGTTTCCATGTAAACCGACAGGTTTTTCCGCGAAAGTGCTCATTAAGCAGTCTTTTTTCTGAGAACTTCTTTCTTCCCTTCCTGTTTTTTCGGAGAACTTCCGTACTCGCTTATTGTTATATTCCGCTCCGCTCTTGTGATCGAAAAACGCTCCTAAAGGAGAAGCTCACTTTTGAAAACTGGCTCACTTTTCGCTCCGACTGATCGAATTTCGCTGGTTTGGTTTAAGCGTGGGACCTTTATGGAGGAACGTAATTCAACGTTAAAATAAAAGTATACTCGCAACCTGCATGCGTATGTAAGGCAACGCCTGCGCTAAATTAAATGCCAAAAATAAAAATAGTAAATAGAAAAATTTTAATATATCGCGCTTTGAAACGAACTTTGTAACTTTTAAAATGAACATTTTCAGCGCCGTGAAGACATTTCAATTTTTAAATAAGCACCGGATTAAAACACCACTTCTAATAATAATAATCGTGAATTTCTTAGTTTATTTCTACAGTAAATTTTAATCAAAATATCGTCTACCTGTGTTGAAAATAGAGCTGGAATAAATGAGTTCAAATTATGGCGTAATTTTTACGTATCTTAAAGCATTTGACGTCATAGATCCTCACTTGCGAATTGAAATTCTGATATCCCATTTAAAAACTCGATTGGATGAAAAAACCCTTTTTCTAATCCTTTCTGTGGCAACAACCGAACATAATTTCTCGTGCCGTGATCGCAATGTAATGAATGGCGTATGATCGCGTTGATGCTATTAAATTCTAAACATTAGGCTGCATTAAAATTCGTAAAATATCATCTAATTTACATAATTTGTTCGTTTTTATTTTAAAAGAGGGAGAAAAGAATGTTTCACAATTTGTCAAAATATCTAAAAGTTATGACGGATAGAATTCAAGATGCGACAGTTTTAAAATTATTTTACGAAAAAAAATCGCGAAGCAGATGTTTAGTAAAAAAATTCCTAAAAATCGGTAAATCATGTTACGTATTCAGAACAAACTGTTTTTAAAAGAAAATTTTCTCCTCTATCCGATGATACAAATGCCGTTTTGCTGCGAGCGTAATTTCCGCCGTCATTACGAATTAGGTGAGAAAAAATGCCAAAAATCGCATAAAACATAAAATAAAAAAAAATCTAGGTCGAATTTTGAAAAAATCGCTTCGAGGTGCACAACTACATATTTACATCTTCCCGAGTACCAAATTTGGTGTTTCTAGGTGTAGCCGTTTGTCCGTAACGCTGCCGACAGACACACACACACACACACAGACAGACACCTTCTTTTATAATAAGTAGAGATTTCTTGGTCCTCTGAATACTTACTCTAGGATATAACCAGTTGAGGATTCAGAAATTTTTTTTAGAAGGGGCTAATTTAAAAAAAAAAAAAACTTTTGTGACCTAAACACGATATGCAATAAAACAAAATATCACTTTAAAGTATTGTAATTTGTTTTGGGAGGGTGAATTTAGAATAAAAGGTTATTTTCCCTATGCAAAATGCACATTAAAGTAAAATGCTACCCTTTAGAAATGTCTTTGGAAAGGGGGAGGAGGGGCGCTCAAGCGTCTTAGCCCTTTCCCTGTATGCAACACTGGATATAACTTTTGTTTAATGGAAAACTGCGTCAATGGAAGAACATTTATTTCCGTTTATGACAAAATTTTATTATTATACAGTAAAACCTAATAAATTTCAACCGAATCCTTTTCACTAATTCGATTGATATTATTTTAAAATACAAGTTAGATTAATTTATTTGAGTAATTACTCCGAGAAAAACATGTAAATGAATTTTCTTGCCAAAATAATTTTATATCATTACAACATTATGGAATGGAATGAGTGAAAGAAAGAAAGAAAGAATATCTATATGAGGGTTTTATTTTTTTAAGTCTAATGAATATTTGATAAACTAATATTTATTTGACTTCGACGCAAAGCTCTATTTGTAGCAAACGGAATCTCATTTTGAAACAAATTGGAATCTCCAAAAAGAGAAGTAAAGGAAATGGGATATTTTCTTGGGAAAGCGAAACACGTACAAAGCAGACATAATGAGTCTTTTTTTCCAGTGCTTCTGGTCAACCGTCACCTTGACCCCAGAATTGACCCTCACTTCCCTTCTTTGCCCCCCTTCCCCGGTTTCCTTTCCTCCAGCATAAGGGACCATCTATAAAGGTTTTTTCTTGTCCAAGCAGCAATTAGAGTGGGAGAATTTGCGGAAGAAGGTGGGGAAACGGTATTTGACAGTTTGGCGCATTTGACGGAATGCTGTGTGAGGTATAACCGAATTTTCGCAATATCCCACACCCTAATTGGAGTTCTCTTTTTTGGACTTCTGAAATTTTTTTGGCTGCCTGCTTGCATGGAAGTATGAATAAAAATATTTTTTTCAATACTGAGGAAACATGCCATGCAAAACTGTTAACGTTTCAAATGCAGTTTCTCTATGGAGGTGACGAAACCTTCAAAACAAATTTCAAATGATTAATGATGCCGGAACAAAATGTTGGTATTTTTTAGAACATGGATGTTTATTAAAGTATAACACTCTTTTAAAATAATAATTTTAATCCTATTTATTATTCCAACTACTATTAATTTAAAGTTTCTTTAAATGATTAATAATTTTAATAAGGAATAAATGATTGATCTAATACGACATCAAAAGGATTACTGGATAGCAAAGAGACCCCAAAAATTTTATCCCCGGGGCCCCGACTTGGCTCTCTGCGCATCTGCCTAATTGTGATTAACAAAGAACAGTGCAACAATTCTTTACCTTTTCTTAGTGTCTTTGTTTCAATAAATCCTAGCGCTTTATCTACTTCTGTTTTTCGTAAACTCTTTTCTATTTCTTTACCTCCTTATGATGTCTTTGAGAAATGGGGGGGGAGAAGGCAGAAAAAACGCGAACGGTAAGAACGCCCATATAATTAATTTTTACATAATGTTGGACAAAATAATATATATGAGAAAGGTAATTGTGTGGCATATCAAAAGAGATATTCATTCCACACGTTCTGGTCTCTACCCTACTATAAAAAAGTAAAAAAGAAAACAGAAGGATATCAAAATAATAAAAAAGCATTGAAAAATCGACATACCAATCTGGAGTGTTGAAAAGCACATGGAATGCATGTACAACGTGTTGCCAAAGCTACTATTCTATTAATTATTATTTAAAACCGAAGAACTATCAAGAAAAATTACAGTGAATCAGAATGAACCCTTATATTTATAAAAAGAAAACCAGTAATCATAAGCAATAGTTTATTAGGAATTCGACTAAAAGTCAGAGTAATATTGCGAACGTGTATGTTAAATGTGTGGGTCGTATATTCTGTTTTTGGGTTGATGTTGCTGACAGGGCCGCAACTAGAGTTTACGTCACCCGGGGCAAACTTTAACTTTGGCGCCCCCACCGTCCCCGAAAGAAAAAAAAAACAGGCATGAGAAATATTTGGAAATTTTTGAAAAGGAAACACATTCAATAAACAGAAAAAAATAAAACCTGTTTCTAGTATTTCGGTGACTGAAGCAGCAGAAAGATGTTTTTGTGAAGTCGGTGCAACTTTAAATGTATTTAATTTTAGTTCCAATTAATTTTACATGCGATTGTGTTTTTAAATTAAGGATGTAATTTAACTTTTAAAATCACAACTTGAAATTTTTTATTAGTACTTATGAAGAAAAGTAAGAGCAATATCGAAATCCTCTGTTATGTTTTATTAAACATAAATCTATATAAATAAAACAGTGTGTAAACTGTCCGTTAGTTGGTTAGTTAGTTTGTCTGTACCTCGCGTAGCTCCGAAACGGGTGATCGTAGACCTACCAAATTTTGTATAGAAATTCTCCAGGACGGGTCACGATATACCTCGAAGCGATTTTTTCGAAATTCGAATTATTTTAGGAGATAATGATAAAAAACGTCGCAAAAGGCTAATTTTTGCTTCGCCATTTCGAAATTGTAACCCCGCAGTGGAATGAGTGAGAATTTAAGCATATCTAGGTTGCCATATTTGGCATGTTTTATTAAATGATTCAGACTCTTGAAGTAAAAATAAAAGAATAACGATTCTTTATGTTTAGATTATGTAAGGTTGTTTTTTAATTAAAATATCGTGTGCATGTGAAATCAGAGCATGAATGAAATCTTTTATACTCAAAATAGGATAGGGCGAGATTCAGTGCAACAAACAAATGTGCAACTTTTTAATTTGGCGAAAAATAAAATGGTTGATGTGCGATTTTGAGATGATCGTCTGCTTCTTGGATTATGAATACACCTGAATAAGTTTTTGAAAATTTCATTCGGTTCGAATTGTGCATTTTTCTGTGCAGCTTTTTTCCCATCTATTTCTAATGTATTACTACCAGAAAAAGGATCCTGGAAATATCAATTTTAATTTGGTTTAATCACACTCATGAATATTGATGTACTTTCCAACTTAATGGAATGAGGATAGAAAATAGGGAAGACCCATGGATTATAATACGCTTTTAATATATAGCACTTTTGAGCATATTTAAAATCTGGAAGTGTTTCAGATTGTCTTACTTTTTTTTTCCCTTTCCGTTTTTTGATAAAGGCCAGTATATCCAGAAGCTCTTCAGAATTAATATAGGACGAAATTAATTTGTTCCTTTTTGTAGGTTTTTATCATTTAACCATCTTATTTTTGTAACCAGGGACGGCCCGACACAGTAAGCATCGCATCTGGGCGCCGGCTTCGAAGGGGCTTCATTTCGAACTCAAAAACTAAGTAGAGCATAAAAGGGTGCGTCTTTTTTATATTAGCAGGAGGTGACACTTACCGCATGGCCGCTCCTGTTTGTAACCATCTTAATTTTAAATTCCATTCGGAATCTGAGAGATATCAGTGCGAAGGAAGCCGGTGAGGAAGAGGATTCTCTCCGAACAAGATTTATTAAGATGGCGAACCAACTAGTCGCCGGAGGCGGCTACTTTAAAATTAATTTTCATTTCAAACTTCACTTTTTCAAAAATTTCGCTTACGAGCTTTCTTTGCAGCAAAAGTTTTTATGATGTCATCGTAAGATATCAATGATGCTTTTTTGTATTCGATTGAGATAATACTCAAATTTGAAAGTCTATTTTGCTCCATTGATTTTCTTAAATATTTTTTTATAATTTTCAGCTTACTGAAACTCCTTTCACCTGATGCAACTGTTTCTGGAAAAGAAAGAAATATTTTCAGGGGTGTGGTCAAATTTGGATAGCCTTCTTCCAGTTTATGCTTATGAATGAGGCTCAAAAGAGTTGATGGAGGTTCTTTTTTCATAGCGTCGTCAAGCAGTAGAGCGGGATGTTTAAAACTTTCTATTTCTTCTAAAAATTCCTCTGTGCATATGTCCTGCTTATATGCAAATGCTAACTTTTGAGCTTCCGATTTTAAATCTTCTGTATCCATCTGGGAGATTTTAATCCATTCAGAAATCCAAACTTGTCATTAAGTACTTCCAGAGATAGAAACGCGTTTTTAGCTCACTCATTATTTTGTCGATAATTTCTAATAAAGAAATTCTGAATCGATCTTCCTCTGATAATTTCGAAATTTCATCTTCACAAGATTCGTCAAACATCAATTTCTTATTCCTTTTCCGTTTTTCTTTAAAATCAGGAGGTAAATTATTATTTTTAGCCGTTAATTTTGCTTTATCTTTCGTTGATTCCAGAAGATTCAGAAGACGTCGAATATGCCTGACTGCTTCATCTCTTCGGAGAAATTGGTCTCGCGGTCATTTTTTTTTAATGTTATACCAAAAACATGTGAAAACGATAAATTCAAATTTGTTGATACATTTTTTCAAAGAGTTAGCCTCGGACATTGTTTCAGATGTAGAGATAGAGAATTGGATATTAATTTTTCCAGGACTTCGTTAATGCTATCAAAATACTTATAAATCACTTCCACAGCTTGCATTCTTGCTGACCATCTAGTCTTACTGTTCCACGTCCATTTAAAAATGCGGCTGATGTGCCACAGTTAAAACCAGAATTACGCTCTTTTCTACAAATATTTGCACCCTCTCCTCTCATTGAAACAGAGGCGTAGACGGTCGCCTGTGGTCCGAGACCCTCCCTTCATCAACTGATACGTATATAGGTTATCAATCATTGCCAGCCGATGGGTCTTCTGGGGATTTTTCCTTTGCGTCAAAACTCTTTCAGAATATCCCTTTCAAAAAACTGTTTGTCTCTAAAGGGGTGAGACAAGACAGGATTTTTCAGATAGGACACTTGGACGAAGTCACAAAACCAGGAAAAAAAAGTCTTCATTCTGTCTAGTTTCTTTTTATTTTTTTAAATAAAATTCCCCGCTCTCATGGAAACACAACTCATTTTGGCGCCCCCTTAGCACTGCGCCCGGGGCACGTGCCCCGTTTGCTCCCCCCTAGTTGCGGCCCTGGTTGCTGATGTTGCTTTGGGCAATTTGTTGCTGAATGACTAGTTCCGGTCCTTTTCATAAGAATCCAAACAAATTAAACGATCAATTTATTGAATTAATAATTAAGTAATTCAATCATTTCTTATTTCATTATTTTCAACAGAAGGTCCACAATTTATGCATAAATAAAGAACAAATTTTGTGTGTGCGTGTTCTGTGTACTTAACTAAATGCATCTGTACAGTAAAAGATCATGTATTACTTGTGTGAATATTGTGAGAAATTCTGCTGTACTTTGATTAAAAAGGGTAAATAATTCTATTTTCTAACAATTTTAGTTCCTTTTTTTAAAAAATTCTATCGTTAAGAACGATCAAGTGACCATAGGCCTTCGCGAGTACAAATTGGCCCTGTAAACCGAGTTGTCGATTTCAAAATGAAAATTATATGAAAAAAATGCGCACTGAAATATCATCAATTGGCTCCCCAGTAGAACAAGAGGAGACAGTCGGGAGATTCTTTGACAACAATGCGTCGTAAATGTGTTAACTATCAGACTACCGATTTTGCGTTGTGGTGCAATTTTATTTACAACATGCGACAATATGCTGAAACTATAAGGGTGAGGGGAGGGGGTGAGCGCCCTACCTTCTCTCCCCCCCCCCGCACATGGGCGCCCATGACTGTGTAAAAACAATAACACTTGAATCGATAAATGAATCTTCAATTTTCACCAGTATCTGTAAAAATCCAATTGGACTTCATGTCCTGCCCCCCCCCCCCTAATGAACATCCTTGCTACGCCCTTGTAGAAGTCAGATTTTCTGTTTTGATATAAAGTATTGAATATAGAATTGTTTTCTAAAAAAAGAAAGAAAGGAAATAATCATAAAAAATAAAACATGATACATCAACTTTCTTTCAATATATAAATATACATGTATATATGTAAGTATATTAATACCTACCAGAAAAAGACCAGTTTGGCTTGAACTTAAATACCTTTCTTGAGAGAATGTACAGCTGCGGAAAAAAAAAGTCCCACTTGTACTTTTTTCGGCCGTCGTTCGTCGTACAGCAAAGTTACAGATACCAATCGTTTACGATTGACGCACACTTTAATTTGCTATGCATAAAAATTGCATAGGGGACCATCTACATATTAAAATTCGCACCAACTTTTTTTTTCTCAATAGCAACCCTTAGATTTCACTTCATATTTCAAAAATTTAGCTCATTTTAACCCCGGACTCCAATTTTCAATAAATTTGGACAGAAAATGAGTGAGTCATGAGCACCCAAAATCCCCCTCCCCATACGTTAAAATATTTTTTCATACTTCAATTCATATCTCATATAATATTGGTAGTAAGAAGCTGATTTTTATTCGTACTATTACAACTAAACGACCCAAACATAATTTAATGTTATTATGATTTTTAATAAATTATTAATATGAATTATGAATTATTAAATTAATATTCAAAAAAATTATGAATAGCGACCTAGCCAAATTTCGATAGAAATAGATGCAGAAATTAATATTACATGGCTGTGCAAAATTTCAAATTTTACGTTCAGTAGTTTAATTTATATTAAATAAAATGTGTTGCTTTCATGAGTTAAGGGACCATATATAAATTTATTAAGTGAAAATTTTTTGAAAATTGCATAAAATAATCGTAAATTAGATTTATTTTGTGCAAAAACACAGTAAAAGATACCAGTATTAAAAATATCAAATTTTGAAGCAAATAAATTAGATATTTTTCAGTTTGATGGGGATCCTATAAAGCGTGCATTGTTGCGTCCGCTACCATATTCCCCCAAATGAAATATTTTCCAGCTATAGAATTAGATGAAGTAGATGTATGTCTTCTAATACAATGTCCTATTTCTGAAAAACTAACATCCTCAACTTTCGAGGCATGAATGTGACCTTTTTTATTATCTGAAACACTTTAGGTCTTTGGACTTCCCCATACTTTATCAAACATTCAAAATCACGTTTTTCGGTAAAAAATTTTCATCTAACTATAAATTAAAATACCGCCAAAAGTCTTAAGAATATTGCACTTTGCAGACGATAGTATTAAATGAAGAAAGTGAAATAACAAGCACGGTGATAATATTGGGTCGGCAAAAAGCAATTGCGTTTTTTACATGAAATTCAAACAAATAAATTTTCTACCAGGAAATCATTCTTCAAGTTCGACCATAGCAGAGTAATATTCAAGCTTGTACTCAGAAGAGCCGAGAGCAGCCTCTTAACGCCTGCCAACATTTCACCTGTCTAAAAGAACCATCAACGGAAATACTCAGTGACAATTTCAAAATTACAAAGATTTTCAAAATCGTGTGCAGTCATTTTGCATTTTCCCCTTAAATCTTACGAACTCAAGGGTCATTTGGACCACAGACTAAATATTCTATTCTACCCTTGATATTCTCAACAAAAAACTTTAAGAGAGATGGAAACAATATTTTCCTTGAAATAATATTAATTTCTTTTAATTCTCGCGAGCGAAATTAATGAAAAGCTAAAAGTTCGGAACCTACAAATAGCGTTTTTTAATTTGCAGAAAGTCCCTTAAAAACGCGCAAAAATTAATTCGCAATATCTCCGGAAATTATCGTTGAAAATGGGTGAAAATTTATGTTTAGGGTAATTTGACGGTTTTCTTTCGTTTAATAAAGTCAAAATATGGCGTTGTCATTAGAAAAACGAAGTTGATGCAGAATTAAATATGAAGACGGCCCCTTATGCAAATTAAATTAATTGTAAATTAAAGTAAGCGTTATTTGCAAACGAATGGTATATATAACTTTGCTATACGACGAACGACGGCGAAATAAAGAGCAAGTGAGACTTTTTTTTTTCCCGCAGCTGTACACATAGATAATAACCAAATTTACAGTAAACTGCAAAATGTACCCGTTTTTAAGAACAGAAGCACAACCATACAAAAAATAAACATGGAGGGAAATTGTAAATAAAATTTACCATAAATTAAATGTTAAAAAATATACAGTAAAACCCATTTAAGAAATTCCCGCTTAAAAAGTTCTTATTTGCCGTTCACAATTTTTTCCTATTCTTTCAATATTAAAACAACCCGTTTAAAAAGTTTATTATTGTTTGAAAAAATCAATTTTTAGGACTGAAAAACTATGGCATTGGCCAGTGAAATGCTAACAGAAATTAATTATTGGTGAATCAATAATACCCAAAAAGGAAAAAACTCTCGTCTACTTCTCGTAAGTAGTGTAAAAATTTCTTTCTCTCCCATCCAGAGGGAGGCGAGCAAGCATCCTTCGTGGGGGTGACAAGCTATCCCTCAAACGAATGACCCAGCCCTTCTCCGAAGTGGTTCGCGAGCAGGATGGATCAGGCAAATCTCGGAGTCCGTCTGTCAAGTGTAGACGACAGCCCGAGCACGCACCGAACCGCTCGCCATTGGTCTCTCTCGCTAGTGTATACTTACCCTTACAAAAACGCAGTGATGAAAATTCTTCTTCTGTGTCCCCACTGTGCGAGGGGGGGGGGATGGATGGGAGGGAACGTGTTCATTTCGGAAATTTTTGTCCAAAAAATTTTTACATCCAAAAGAAACTTCGTCAAGAGTCTCCAGATATGGCTAGAAAACGAATCTAGCCGTGAGACCTTATAGTGAAGCCATCATTTAGACTTTGCACGGACTTATCGAACTGCCCACGTATAAATAGCATACAACAGATTTTAGGCAACTTTAATATTCAATAAAAAATATTATTTCACAGGATTTATCTATGTCAGACATCTGCGCCAGAAAATTAAATTGTATATTTGCTTTCATTCATGAATATTTCCTACAATTTTTAGGTGTACCGGAATGTGTATTTTTTTTTTTTTAACATGAAATTCACAGAAATATTCGGCAAAGGCTTCAAATATTTGGCATTTTAAAGCAACAATTTTGTAGTTAACTTTTTAAATTTTAACAAAGATGTGGGAAAATGGGGGAGGATGGCTGTTTACTTTCATTGAAGGACGAATTTCAAAATGTCCTGAATTTGATTTTAGGTATTCGTGAGTGTTGTATTTTACAGCAAGAATTTCATGGATATCTTTTCTTCATTGAGATACATAGCGATGTGTGAAAATAAAGTTTCGGTCCACTTTCAGCCAGAGGCGTCACTAAGGGAGGGGACAGGGGAGAGTACCCCCTCCCAAAAATATATCCCGACTGGCAAAATCCCATTCTTCACTTGGTAAAACTATGTTTCAGTTGGAGGAAAAAATGTATTTTGGACTCGAACTTCAGAATCTTTATATTTTTATATATTTTTCTACTATCGTTTTCTTCTCTTTCGGATCGAGATGAGCAGGACTTTTTCTAGGATCATAAAAAGAATAGCGTTGTAAACCGTGAGAGGGCGGTCAGAGAATCAAGACTTAGCCGGGACTGAAAGAACATACTCAAGGTTTGTGGTATCCTATGGGTGTAAGATGACAGCAAAATATGTGTTTTTCGCAATTATGTATCTCTCCGACCCTCTCTTTCTTCCTTTCAAGTATAGTATGACCTCAGTATTTCGAAGTCGAAGGGACACCGAAAAAACTCAGGTTTTCAAGATTCCAAGGTAAAATAAAAGGAAGCCAGTTTGTAAGGACAAACTCATTTATTCGAGATATCAAGGATTTTGAAATATAGGGGTTACACTGTATTTGGCTTTTACCTTCCCAATGCAACCCATATTTGGCTATTAATAAATGCAGAAAAGTTTGTACACAAGATTTTTCATTCGCCGTTTCCTGTCAGTTCAGTGACCCCTCCATAGTTAAAAAAATTCTACAATAGAAACCCGGGGCTATGCATATTATCTGGAAAACAAAAGATATGTTTAGGCACCAGATGAGTGTCAGACAAGGGCGGTTCTAGAGTTGCAGTCTGGAAGGGGTAATGATATTTTCTAATTTTAAATAAACTCAGTGTCTCAGAGAAGGATTGACTACTGGGGGGAGCACAATGGAAAGGGGACCCTTCTGACTGCACAATACACTTCATATCTGTAAACTAGCTGAAGCAGCCGTTCTTCGCACGGAATGGATATTGTCAAGACCAACAAATACAAATGAAAATAGTCCCGCAGTGGTCTGGGAGCTAAACTCCGTTCCCATAAGAACACGGCAAGTGAAGCAGCATCCGGCTTGGCCAGTGCTTGGGACCAGCGCTCCCTCTCGGCTCATCCGCTGTGGAACCGTGTACATTAATGGGAGCTGGTGCATGTAAAATCCGTTGTGGCTTTAATGTCCTTCAAGTTGTTAAACGATACCTCTGGGGGTGCCGATTTCAGGTGGTGGGTGGTCCCTCTTCTGGAAACGGTTCGATTCAAAATTAGGGACCAACAAGTAGACCCAGCATACACACTACTGCCCGCAAAATGACGGCCGCGTACCCGTCGTGATGGCAAAGTGCCGTATACCGGGAGCAAGGTAGATTGCCATCGTCTGGATGTCACTGGAGTACCAGTGTCTGAAAAGTGCATATGCGCCAGTACATAACTAGTAACGGCGAACTGCCATGTGTCTATGACATGCACAGAAAAGTTAAAGGCGTGGTACTGCTTAAAATGTACCGGGCCAGCACTATTTGGCAGTAATGGGCCTGTATATATTTCGTAGTGTTGGCATAAAATATCGTTATTTTAATTAAATAATATTGTTTCGCATTCGAACTGTGTAGAAGTGTTAGGGGATATAAGTTCCGGGCACCCAAAGGCAGGGTCACTGCTACGATTTTTTTTTTTTTTTGAGGGGGGGGGTGTAAGGGGAGAAGTTCATATTGTGCCTTCAAATATTTTAGTACTAAAACTAAAATAATACAAACGAGTTCAGTATGCTATAAAAATGTTTACTACACCGACAGAGAAACCCCACTCTGTATATGACAGTATATAACCCCCACTATGTACAGAATTATGAATTTCAATCTTAAAATTTTTATAATTTATATTAAGTTTTTAAAATTTTGCTAAACTTTTCCTGAAAAACATATTTGGAGACTTTTTTCTACGTTAAGCCCCTTTTAAAATCTACCGAATTAGGGTGCAGAAATATGTTAGAGCGTATTACACGAAGACCAGTCAGGGTTTAATTTCATGAGAGCTCAGCTCCTGTACTCTTTTTTTTCCAGAGAAATTTAGATTAAATTAAAGTTTTTAACAGCCTACATAATTTCTTCTATTGATATATTTTTATTATATTAAATGTAGCAGTGGTAAAACAAAAGATTACTTAATTTTTTAAATAAATTAGGTAATTAATGCCTAAATTTACAATAAAACAAATTAGAGCTCCTGCAGTTATTCTGCAATTATTAAGCGATAATGAACCAGTATTTTCATGTAATAGTCAAAAATAGAAATTACGGAATGGGGTTCATTTAGGATTTTTATTTTCTTTATGCGGTTTCTATTGCTCTCGAATCAAATATTTTATTTCCGCACCCTTTTACGGGGCCTCAAGTATGAAACTATAGAAAGCACGAGTTCCATATGTCTACGGAGGAATGTTAAGTCAACTTTTCTCACGGCTGCGAGATAACGCTGCAAGAATCGAACTGTTATCGTGGATTTGGTTATATTAATTCAGATTATTTATACGAAGTACAAATGAATTTTTTATGCATTTGAAGAAAGACTATAAAAACTTGCTTGTCTGTTTTAATCTGAGATGTGCAAGATAGCCTATATATATGTGTGTGTGTGCGTGTGTGTGTGTGTGTGTGTGTGTGTGTGTAATGCACATAAAATATTTCTAAAACGCGATGTTAATATTAGTGTGTTAGTGTGTGGGGGGGGGGGGAGGAGGAGGGCCTCCAGCTATCTGCTTTGAAAATTGGCGAGTTACATTAAAACGGAAGTGGTGCGTTTTCGTGTCCAATAAGTATAGTAACCCTCTTTTCTTTTGATGTGTCATTTCGTTTCGCAAATCTTGAAACGTTGAGCGGGAGGCCAGTTACATCTGGAAATACGTATGAAGTACGCTTTTTAGGATACAAAGTTTTTCCGGTCGTTGTTATAGAAGTTTCGAGAAGGTTTATTGCTATAGACTAGAGAGATTTCTCTGTTAGGAGCAATAATAATTATTTGCTTCGATATTGAAATCTCGTTGGTTAAGATACAGCATGTGGATTTTACAGTTTTTAAACAGTCGGGAAAATATTACAGGTAATATACAGGTAAATTTTTACTTTCACTGTTTTTAATGTATATACGTTGTCCACCGGTGACTTTTGCAGCTAATTTTAGATTCGGCGACTTTTTGAACCAAAAAACGTCATTTTCATACTATTTTCAAATTTTGGCTACTTGTACCTTACTCCAGGCGACAAATTTGAAAATCTGGTGTTGGTTTTTGTCAAATCCCTTTTTTTTAAAGTTGCTATTGAGCTTTCAGCAAACATTCTAATCTGTTTTTTTAATCGTGCTATAAAAATAAATGTATTACATGTTCTGTTATATATATATATATATACATAAAACGCATGAAGTTTTTAAATTCATCATTTTATTCAATCCTTCTTAAATGAAGCTAAATTAAGCATGTTTATTTCTTAACTACAAAATCAGCAAAAAACGTTACTATTTTGGGAACTAAAATTGAGAAAATGGTTACTAAACTGGTGACTTTTTTTAAGTCGGTGAGGTTACTAATTATACTTATTTTAGTGTATAAAAGTACTTTCCTCCATAAAATTTGAATGCTGTAGTATACAACAGGTATAGATACAGAAATTTTTTTTTCAGAATAGCTAGCATTTAAAAAATAATTTGATCTAAACAAAATCTACAATAAAGCAAAATGTTACCCTAAAGTTATGTGTGTTACCATTGTACAATTTTATTTATTATTACTTCCTGTAAGATTTTGTTTAGTACATACACACATATATATATCAACCATAAAGTATTATAATTCATTTATAAAATCTCTAACTCTGAAATATTGAAATTAAACTGTTTATAAATAATTTTATGTTGGTTCTGAAATGTGTTACCGCCTCTCTCATAAAAAAAATCTTTTGTAAGAAAATTGCACTTTATGAAAACTGCACACAATTCACTAATGATAGGCGCACATTATTTGCAAAAGATTGACCAACGGATTTTGCTGTTTATCTTTCATTTATGTTGTTTTTTATCTTTCAAAATGTTACCCTCAAGGAATGTTTTTTGCGGGGTGGGGGTGGGGGTTGATGAATAAGCCCCCTACCCCGTATCCGCCACTGGCTTGTATTTTAATTATGGCAGCATTACTGTAAATAGGCACTAATCCGGTACCGTGCCATTATATTGTAGTCACTGTTAAGATACCAGGCCAGTGCCTTTATTTTTAATAATAGCCGGCACCCGGCCGTTTCATTTTGGGCATTATAAACTCAATGGGCCAGTGCCTTTATTGTGAGTAACGGCCGGCCCATGCAGTATGCCAGCAGAGTCCCGTTGCCTTCCCGGGCTTCTAGAAAGGTACTTCCCGTGCGACCACTTTTGGTACGATTCAGTTACTTTTTGCAGTGCCGGGCCGGTGCTGGACGTAAAGGCAGAAAGGCACTGGCAAGGTACTCCGCCAGCAGGTGTGTGTTTGATTGGGGAAGTCCAACCCTCTCGGGGGGCAATGGCACCCCTCTTTCCATGGATAGTGTCGTCTATCCATGGACACGACAACAACAACAACAAATGAAAATAAGTAAATAAATATCAAACAAATGTTGGTTATATGTTTAATCACCTACAAAAACTGTTTTAGAATATTCTTCAGGCATAGTGTAACTAGATTTTTTAAAAATACTGTTTGGAATGTGCATCATATTCCCCGCGAAGTTTTGTCCTCTTGTTCTTCAAATTGAAATCTATGTTAAAATCGCCTAATCCCCGCCACGCATATTCTAACTATACTTTACCTTTATTTACTCGAATATAGACACCAATAATCCCATTAAATAAACAATATTAGGCAATTTCTCGACAAAGATGGTTGTGTTCTGTTATGTTGTGGGATTACTGCCGATTAGCAACACGTGCGCTCTAGGCCGAATGGCGGGGTGCCCTCCGTGGAAGTCTTTCTAAGGGGTCCTAA
This sequence comes from Cheiracanthium punctorium, assembly GCA_038373885.1. Lineage (NCBI taxonomy): Eukaryota > Metazoa > Arthropoda > Arachnida > Araneae > Cheiracanthiidae > Cheiracanthium > Cheiracanthium punctorium. Next base: position 18,270 of record JAWZYV010018737.1, read on the forward strand.
CCTGTATTTACGCTAAGTTCCGGAAGAAACCACGGAAAATTCCGAATGGTTAAGTCGGCGGCCGCGACCTGGTTTTGAACCAGGCATCTTCAGTCTCCCAGCGCAGCGCGTTATGCGCTTGGCCACTGGTGGGGCACTCGACAAAGATGGAAGATATCGCTTCGGGGACTTATTTCTTTTATGCCAATTTTCATGATACATCATCAAAAATGGCAAACCTGGGGGATTTTTATTGTTTAACCTGGCAACCCTTGAAACTTGACTCGCCCTTTCAAGAGGTAGACAAAAATCTTTCTCCTGAAATTAACAGCACCCAAAAAGCTAAATATTACGTAAAAAACACCCTTTTTTGTCAACTTACCCTTTATAATGGTCGATTTTTTTAAATTTGAAAAAGATTTTTATGAATGTGTGTTCGCTACATTTTAATGCAAGATTTTTATGGCTGTCTTCATTTTCCTTCGATACACGAAGACAAATATGAAAATAACGTTTTAGTCCCTCACAACAGTTTGAACTCTAAAAAACTCTGAAAATGACTATTTTGCATTCGTGTTAGCTGCATTTTAAAGCAAGAATTTTGTGGCTATCTGTTTTTCCCTTTGAGATATGATGGAAAATTTGTAAACAACATTTTGACCCCCCCTTATCCCCGTTATGATGCGAATTCTAAAAAAACCTGAAAATAATTTTAAGGCATTTGTTTTTAAGCAAGAATTTTAGGATATCTCTTCTTCCTCTGGCATATAAAGGGAAAGGTGAAAAGAACGTCAAAGAACGTTTTGGCCCCTTACACCCACATGGGTGCGAATTCTGAAACAACCTGAAACTGATTTTTAGGCATCCTTGTTCGCTACATTCTAAAGGAAGAATTTTATGACTGTCTTTATTTCCCTTTGAGATATGATGGCAAATTCGAAAATAACGTTTTGGCCCCTTATCCCCCTTTTCATGCGCATTCTAAAGTACACAGAAATCGAATTTTAAGCATTTGTATTCCCTATACCTTTCAGCAAGAATTTTAAAGCTATCTCTTTTTTTTCCTCTCATATATCAAGAGAAATATGAAACGAACGTTTTGGACCCTTACCTCCGTTTGGATACGAATTTTAAAAAACCCTGAGAATAATTTTTAGGTGTTGTTGTTAGTTGCATTTTACGTTTCAGCCCCTTACGCCCGTTTGGGTGAAAATTCTAAAAAACCCTGAAAACAACTTTTAGGTATCTGTGCTATATTTTAAGGGAAGAATTTTACGGTTGTCTCTTTTTTCCTCTGAGATATGAAGGGAAACGTGAAAAGAATGTCAAAGAACGTTTCGGCCCCCTACGCCCGTTTGGGTGCGAATTCTAAAAAACCCTGTAAACAACTTTCAGGTATTTGTGTTGTTACATTTTAAAGCAAGAATTGTATGGCTATCTCTTTTTAACACTGAATTATGAAGGTAAACGTGAAAAGAACGTTTTGGGCCGCCATCCCTTTCTAGGTTCGAATTTTTAAAAATCGCTTCTTAAATGACGCTGGGCACAAAAACTACAAGCTCCTAAAATTTCATGTCTGTACCTCAAGTAGATTTGGCTGGGCGCAGGGCCGGCTCGACCATATAGTCAAACTAGGCAACTGCCTAGGGCGCTGGCTCGAGAGGGGCGGCACTAGCCAGGCAGAAGAGTTTTTTTTCCCCCTCCTGTCATTCGGCTGATCTCTCAGTCTCTTTTTGTTCTAAGGCAAGGAGTAGCGGACTGGTCACGTGAAAAATGCAACATAGGCAGCATATAATTTGGATTGTCCCCCCCCCCCCGTTCCACATGGGTTGAGCCCACATGTCCCAAACTCCAAAAATCACAAACTTATTCTTCCACATTAACCCGAATCTCTGACTTTTTTGTTTATAGAGGTCATAAACAGGATGCTGTGAAAATGTTCTGTTGCAGTGGGTGGTCTCATGAAAAGGTGAGTCAATTCCTGCAACCCGAATCTCTTCTAAAGCTTCGATCAGTGTTCTTTGGTCAGTGCTCTCCCCCCCCCCTAATTAACGACCCCCTAGATTCTCAAGTAATCATCTCCACGTGCCGCAAGCAGCAGAAGTCCACATTTAACTATTTTAAAGCTGTTGGGTCTCCTGAAAAAATAAATCCCCTGTCGAAAAAATTAAATTATTTAACGTCTTTGAAAAATAATTAGGGGCTACCACAACTACGTTACTGGTTGAAAGTATTTATGTTGTTAGTTAATACGTAGCAAACGTTACAAAAATTCTGTACCAATTCTGTCCAGAAAAAAATCATAGCTTCTGTTCACTCAGCTAAGTATACTATGCAATAATTCTGGACTGCACACCTGTGTGTACATCTTCCAAAAAAGGTATTCGAGAAGAGATAAATTTCCTACATTGGTTTTGTATATTAAAAATTATTTATCATAGAATATTATATTTTAGAATAGAATTAATATGTATATATGCCCCGGGGCATGTTCTGTTATATATATATATACCCCCCTATAACACGGGTCCATAGAACACGGATTCCTAGAACACGGCGAAAAAATTGCAATCGTTTTCGTTATAACACGCTAAAGGAGACTCCTACAGCACGGTTAAAGGAGACAGATGTTCTTATTTTACTACGCTTTAGCTCCTAATTAATATAACTTTTATATGGCAACATTAAATACGATTGTGTTTCTAAGGAGTGCAAATATTTTTTTCAGCGATTATACGCGGAGTCCGCACTCCTGGTGGAGTATAGCTCAGGACCCGTACAACACGGAACGTATCTACCGTGTTTATAGGGGGTCTACATTATTGTGAAGTTTAAATTTTTATGTTCCAATGAACATGCAAGAACCAAACAATGAGTAGCTCGGTAACATTCTATCTGATCCAATTTTTGAGTTCTGTCTGTTGAAATTATGCCTTTTTTACGAATAAGCCTTATTAGGGGCCGAATGCCTCATACGAAAAGCGAGTTTAGCTCTAGGGGCCTTGGCCCCTAGTGCTCTTCAAAAAACAAAAACTTTCCACGAAAGCTGTAGTAGTGATTTTAGAAATGTAAAAATGCAGGTCGAAGCAAGAGAGACTGCAGAAGGAATAGACATTCTGGCATAATTCTCATCAGAGACAAACCCGGCTAGATTACGGAAAACGAAAGCCATGCGTGATGCAAAACATAATTTTAAAATTAATTTTTATTTTGCCGTTCTCGATAGAGCAATAAGTTCAGTTGACAAGAGGTTTCAACAAATTAAAAAAATAAACTATGTTCTCGGATTCCTCCATAATATTCATGTGTCTGTGTTTGTGTTATGTGTTAAGGCAAACCTGCACGTGGGGTATCTGCCTAAGATGGGGGGTGCCTTGGTAGGAGGACTTTCTAAGGGGTTCTAACGCGTATTCACGTTACATCTGGAGAAAACCTACCAAAACTCCAGACCGTTAGATCGACAGCCGCGCGATGGGACCCGAACTCGGGACCTTCACACCTCGGCCGTCTACCATTTTCAGTGGCATAACCACTGTGCCATGGTGAGGCCCATAATATTCATGATCTAAAAAATAAAACTTCTAAAGACATTTTGGCGCTTTGTATTAGGCTAGAAAAATTTCTGACTCACGGAGACTCTAAGGATAGGATACCGATGGTACTGAATTATGCAATGAATTGCAAGTCATTGTAAGATGAGTGCCAAATGGTACTACAACACAGCATGGGCGCCGGCAGAATATTTCCCAGGGGGGGGCAAAGACTACTCCAGGGGAGGGCAAAGACTACTCAAGGGGAGGCAAAGACTACTTTAACGTATGGTTACCATGTTGGAAAGAACAAAAAATCAAGGGAAAACACTGCATACAAAAATACAGGGGGGGAATTGCCCCCCCCCCACCTTGCACTATGCTGCCGGCGCCCATGAACACAGGAAGTGTTAATTACACTTGCGAAATTGAGCTGGTACAGAGTCTGCCGAATTTAGTAACAGCTATAAAGCTGTTGCTAACGCTTCCTGTGTCTGTGGCTAGCGGTGAACGCAGTTTTGAGAAACTTAAAACTTATCTGCGTCTACAATGACTCAAGAAAGATTCGTAGGGTTTTCAAACATATCAATGCAACAAGATTCAGCACAAACGATTGATTTAAAAGATATTGTTGCTACTTTTGCTAAAACAAAGGCCAGAAAATGTGGTAATGTAAAAATGTCTAATTGAGATAAATAATAATTTATCTCTCTGATTTGATTATCTCTGTGCTTGACTTTGGTAATTTTTAATTAATTTAATTTGAAATTTTTAATTTTTTTAAATTTAAAATTTTTAAGTTTTAAAAAAATGAAAAAATATAAATTTTTTATTAATTTTTTTTCAAAGGGGGACCTTTAAAATCTTTCACCTAGGGCGCCAAATTTGCTCGGGCCGGCGCTGGCTGGGCGATGATCGTCAGTCAGTCAGGACATCTTCCTTTATATATATATGAAGATAAAATGTTTAATTAATCATCAAATGCAAAATAAATGTTTAATTAATCGCATAATTAATGAAGTATGTAAATACCGAAAATAATAACCTTGCATCTTTGCCCTCCATCGATCAAAATTATTGTTATATTTGAAGAGTTTCTATGTTTGCCATGCAGATAGTGTTATTTGTTTATTTCACCCCATGAATTCCCCATGCAGAATTATTTTTCACTTTCGTTTTCAAAATCCTGGGAGGGGTAATTACCCCCATTACCCCCTCCCCCGTAAAACCGCCCATGCTCTCAGATTACTGTCCTATTTCCTACTGTGGTGTATTTATTATGATGCTGATGATGTGTATGGTGTAAAAAAAGCAGCTTCTTCTAGCAATTAAAATTAGACATTGACAAGTTCATTCATGGCTACATTGTTTTGATTAATGTATACAATTCGAGTTATTGTTTTTCAGGTGCAAGGCTTTAGTAAAAATTTGAAAGTAAAATCTGCATAAATATGTAATCATTTGATTGACCGATATTACTATTTATGTGTACATTTATTTGCGTTCAAAACAGAAAGTAATGAGGCAGTAATGCATTAACCATTAACTATTACAGGGGTAATCGTGCTGTCCCTCGTTTTTTTTTTTTGTATCCAAGTGTAAAAAAGAAATAAAGTACATTGAATAATTGACTCGTAAATATTTTAGCTAATTTAAACCATATCGGTCCATGTTTCATGTTATGCCGTATATGAAGTTAAATAGCTTCAGATATAATAATTAGTAGTATTATTATTAAGAAATCATTTAATGTGTGATCTACCATAAAAAAATATATAAAGTTTTTGTGAACCATCAACGAAGCATCCCCATAATCTCTAGTTACAGTCATGAAGAGAACGCAGAATTTTTCTGCGGAATGACGAAGGCCACCTTCTTTCTTCTTTTTTCATTTTTTATCTTAAAATTGTTTTATCTGCTCTCTTTTCATTGTTTTAAATATCACCTACTAGATACTTAGCCCGCCCCCATTGGTTCCCGATTCGATTCAAAAACCAACGTAGAGAAGCAGTGGCGCACGCAAGGAGTGGGTCCAGGGAGTCTGGACCCCTCACAAAAGATTTAACTTTGGCTCATTAAATTAGCATGCAATTTTTGACAGTTTGATACATTATATGACTTTACCAAATATAATTGCATGTTTTTCAATTATGATTTTATTTATTTATCTTAACTGCTAAAGATAAATAAATAAAAACATAAATTGGAAAACATGCAATTATATTGAATCGCGGAAGAATCTATAAAAAGTGTCACGATAAAAAGTTTGTGTTCTACATTTTTTTAGGTGGTTGTCAGTACTGATCCCTGACTGTTGGCCGTTCACGTGCAAATTAAAATAGACCGCCCCTTTTTTTTTTTTTTGCAAACCTTATGCTTTAATTTTTTTCTTTTTGATGCCCTTAAATTTGGCTGCCCGCATGCTGTGCACTATCTTGTCCCCGTTAGGCTCTGATTTCACCTTTATGTGCTGGACCCGCTCCAAGGCAAAATTCTTTGTGCGCCACTGCAGGGAAGTAATGGGAGTCTAAAAAGGAAATTTTAAACATTACCCCCCCCCTTGCATATGCCACTGCTTGAACTTGTTGCACGGTGGAAGTAACTTTATTTTTGCCCTTTATCAAGTTGCTGAAAGGGTTATAGTGAAAAGAAATGATGGAAAATGTGATTTGAAACAGGCAATTTTGATTGAGGCTAACTGGAAATTTTCCAAATTTTGATTTGGCATATTTCATAGTTCTCCCCTCCCAATCATGATGCCCTCGTACGCCTCTGCTTACAGCCATAGATTACGAATTTTAAAAAATGCTGCCTAATCTAGCACTTATGTTAAATACCTCACGTACATGGCAATTTCTGTATTATTTGCTTCAGTAATTCTGGCTAGTTGAAATATTGGTACCCGAAAAAAGCGACATTACTTTCCGGTTCCCCTGATAAATAGGTAAAATGAGATCATAAAATAATATTTCATTAGGTGTTAGGTTAAAAATAAAACTTTGGTTAAGGAAAACATAGACTGACAAATTTTAATATAACTATGTTTACAGAACTGACAGAAAATAGTGCAATAATTTCGAATGATGCAAAAGTTTTCTCTACAGCACAGGACGAAAGTGAAAACAAATTTTGTAATGGCGTAGGTTTCACGTGTTTAACATCACATAAATAGTTGAGCAACTTATTTCAATGAAAATGATATTGTATGTTAAAGAAAATAACTCACCATTTATGACTTGTCCAGGCTTATATGACACAGCTGTCTGCAATAAAACATACGGAACATCATATCCCTGGTTCGATAAGCTATGGCTCCTTGTAAGACTTAATGTGTCACATTTATCAGGAGCCCCATAAGGGTAACATTCAAAGAATTTATAACATGTGAAGAATAACAGTACTGTATAAAGCCGTACAACACACATTGTGATTAGAGTAAAACTGCTTCTTTGCAAATAACTGTAGTTATTGTAAATAAGTTTACAGTCGCCTCTTTATATAATTACTGCGCATGGTGTGATGAAGAATCTTTGTTTCACGTGTTTTAAGTCTTCTCCGAAGTTACTGACCTTGTTTTCAAGTTCAAGTTCCTGGGGCAAAACCAGTCTTATTCTTTCTTTTCTTTCAACACTTAATTGCGAGTTCAGACTGGATAACAATTATATCACACTCTATTTTTTTCTTATTTATAGGTGTTTGTAATAGATGACGAGTAACTTTCAATATTGTACAAATTTGAAGCGTTGATATTTTTAAAATATTTATAATTTTGGAAATATATCTGATATTATTTGGAATAAATTGGAAAATCTTCAGCTATTCACTACCTACCATGTACGCAATTTTGAGGATCAAAGCTTAATTTGTAAAAAATATTTCTATAAAGACATCCGTAAAAAGGCAGGGGTGGCGAAGACTGTACCATTGAAATTTTAAGGGGGTGTTAGGTTGAGGGAAGGAAAATTTAGGAAGATGAGTGTTTGAGCTGATAAATTTACTCACAGAAACACGAACAGAGAAAAGCACAAACTGTCACAGCTAAAATTGTCACGGCTCAGGTCACACCCTGAATACAATGCGGTATATTCAAATGTGTTTCCATCAGATTTTCGTTCTCTGCAATGTGCCTGAGATAAAATTTTAATCTAGAAAAATTGAATTTTGTGTGTGGACTTGATCCATCTCTTTGAGTAAAGATATGCCCCGAGCCTAATTTCCTTTCATTTATTTGTTATTATTATTATGAGACAAACTGTACCTTTTACTTTATTAATTTGTAAGCTTTCATAAGTAGTATAAACACAGTAAAACTCTCAATAATTCCAACTAATTGCTGGGGCAGAATCTTGTTAGTTACTAAAAAAATTGTGTTACAGAAGAGTTCTAAAAGATATTTTGTACTATAGTCAATACAACACTATATTATCTGGGGATGCATAAAATGTTAAACTTATTAAAAAACATATATATAAATGCAGTGGCTCAAGCAGTATTTTAGTTGTTTTCCGACGGGACGGGGATTACAAATGCTGCTGAAATGTGTTACAGGTGACCTCGTTCATTAAGACGATTCTCTTACAATGCCGGGCTTCTGTACTGCACACCAATATATGTTTTAATAAGCTTACGGTGATGAAGCATAACAAAGCACATTTTCAAAAGTGGACTCTAGGGAAATAAACATAATATAAACTTAAGAGCAGCACACGTTTTAAAACTTTCAGTACCGCAACACTCATGTGCAACACTGCTGGCCAAAATCGAGACAAACGACTGATTTTGAAATCAATTTCGTAGTATAATTGTATTTTATTTTGAAGAATTTCTATATTTGGAAATATATTCTTTTTTTTTTTTATTCTATGGTGA
>JAWZYV010018738.1:0-25797 GCA_038373885.1 Cheiracanthium punctorium
ATTTTTTAAAAATTCGACGACAATGTTTTAAGTTGAGTGACCACCTATCATGATACCAAATTTCATTTCATTCACTTCTTTCATTTCATTCACACCATTTTACGTGAAGCTCGAACACAATTTTAAGAAGTTTGGAACGATTATTGCAAAATCTGAAAATCTAATTAAGATTTTTTAAAAATACGCTGCCTAATGTTTAACTCGAGTGACCACCAATCATGATACCCAATTTCATTTCAATCGCTTCAGTCGTTTTTACGTGATGCTCGAACACGAATTTACGTAGTTTGAAACGATTTTCGCAAAATCTCAAAATCTAATCAAGAATTTTTTAAAATCGACGTCTATGTTTTAAGTTGAGTGACCACCAATCATGATACCAAAATTCAGTTCAAACGCTGCAGTCGTTTATATGTGATGCTCGAACACAAATTTACGCAGTTTGAAACGATTTTTGCAAAATCTGAAAATCTAATCAAGATTTTTAAAAATTCGACGCCTATGTTTTAAGTTGAGTGACCACCTATCACGACACCCAATTTCATTTCATTCGCTTCACTCGTTTTTACGTGATGCTTAAACAAAAAAAGCGTCACGGTCAGAATGACAGAACGACAGAAGGATAGACAGACAAACTTTTTTTTTTGAGGGTCGTACTGGATTCTCAGGTGCTTGAAACGGATAGAAATCGGAAAATTTTTGAATTCCAAGAAATGTACAGACAAAAATCTAATTTTATTTATATAGATTATGTTTATTTATGTTATTTCTCTCTCTTTATGTTTTTCTGTTATGTTATTTGTCAGGACTCAAGAGGATATATGAAATGTTTCGAAATATGTTTATTTTTAAAAAAGTTGGTCTGCCGAAAAAATTGTAATCCGTCGAGCCGGAGTCGAACCAGCGACCTATGGATAACTGAGTTGTTCACCCTCTACAGTCCACCGCTCTGCCAACTGAGCTATCGACGGTCGCTGAATAACTCCTTACAATCAAACTGGTTCAAAACTTCTGGGGATTATCCGTGTCACTACCTGGAGCAACGGAAGCTTTTCGTTCGTGCCTACCTACTGGACTGCCTCCTGCGCCATGTTGTTGCCCCGAATAATAGCCGACACACGATGCCTCCTTTAGGTTTTTATTAGAGATAAGTTCGGGCTCAGAGACCCAGGACTTTTAATTCGAGCCCGAAATTTCAGCTCATAGATAAATAAAAGTTAATGGCTTCATGTATAGAATATCATAAAATTGACCGTTTTTGCAAATCAAAGACAAATATAATAGATAACTCTTGATGCACTTTCCACCGCCTTACATTCAGGTTTATCATGTAATAATAATTAGTAATTATTTCTCTCATGAATCCCTTTTTAGAATCTCTTTGCAGGAAGATTGTTCAATAAAGGAGAAATTTCTCAAAGAGTCCGAGCCCGAACACAATCGTGAAAGACAGAGTCTGAACCCGGTTCGGGCCCGGGGCCCAGGCTGAGCCGGTCTCGCCTCTAGTATTTATTCCCTTCGTAAGCTCTCTCACGGAGGGGGCTGTAGGGGTCTCCCACGGCGGGGGCTAAAGACTTTCCCTCCTAAAGATGGAGAAATAAAAGGGAAAAAATCTCTTATGAAACAGAATAGGGTCATACTGAATAAATGAATTAAAATATTTAATTTCAAAATTGTTAAATGACGACATGCAGGTAATAGATAACATATTCAGTCGATGGTTTAGATATAGAGTGAAATTTGAGTAGAATTGTTTTAAAATTAAGGACCAACACGCAGAAGTTCAATCCCTACGGGGGGGGCAATGGTACCCATCTTCCGGGGATAGTGAAATCCTAGACACAACAACAACGAAGAAAGGAAGAAAAAAAAAATTGTCAGCAAATAGACACACAGCTAGGTAGTCATTTTTAGAGAAAATTTTATCGATTTTTACCACGCTGCTTTAAAACGTTTTATCAAATTCGCGAAAACAGAGAGAGACGGGGGGGGGGAGGATTTTATTGCGAAAATTCGTATTTTCCAGACGTGACTGGAAGAATAAACTTTTAACGCCAACAGAAATGATGAAGTGGAGGTGGTGTTAAAACTTCTATGCTACTTAGAAATTTATCGACCGGAATTCAAACAAATAATTCACGCTTCCCAGTTTTGAATGGAGTGAGCGGCTGTACTGAGCTGCATTTTTGCAAGATCCATTCATTAACCCTTTAACGCGCAGTGTTCCCACACTGGGAACACCAAACTCTGGCGTTTTGACTGTTGCCAGTCACGAAGAATAAATTCGATATCCATAAAAATAGTTGCGGGTGACATAGGTCCACGAGAATCCTTTACTTTTGAGCACGTCCTTTCCCGTAAAAAAATGGTCACGATTCTTTTTAACAGCACTGACATCTGCTGAAAAATGGAAGAGCAGCTGGATAGATTGCCCAATGCTGAAAAAAGGGTAGCCGTTGCCATCGCTCGACTTAACTACCAGCAAGATGGAGGACAATCGAAACGTTCATCGCATGCCGCAGATCTAGAGACCCTTTTTTGACGACAGCTGGCTGTGTGCCCGGCACAGCCAGCTGTCGTCCAAAAAGGGTCTCTAGATCTGTGGCACGCGATGAACGTGTCCGCCATCTTGCTGGTAGTTAAGTCGTGCGATGGCAACGGCTGCCCTTTTTTCAGCATTGGGAAAGGGTTGCGCCTCAAAAGGTTAAACACGGCAAACAAAAGTATTTACGGCTAGCACTTGCAAAACATGCCCGCTATTGTAACACTGTAGGGGTTTTCTCATCGGTAGTTCGTGCGGTGCTGGATAATTCAGTGTATTAACCCTTTGACGCACGCGAAACCTCCTTATGTCACTGCTATTCTAAAAAAAACATGGCTAAAGGGCCCCAACGCTGAAAAAGTGCAGCAGTTGCCGTCGATCCACTCAACTACCAACATCATGGGGGTCGATCGAAAAGCCCATTGGCGGAACTCTGCTAAGCAAGTTTTCAAAACTTTTTTCAAAACTTTTTAAAAAGTGACCCTTTTTAAATCTTTATACAACCCCCGTACAAAAAAAATTCCCCAGTTAGTAAAATATCTCCCCTACACTCATGAGGTGGTGTAAGAAATTTCAGCCTTTTATCAAAAAACGTCTCAGAGATATCTTTAAATAATGGTAGACAGGGGATACGCATGAATTTCATAGTAAATATTTACTTCTAGAGTTCAAAAAATAATTTTGTTTTGTAATTTCTGTACGACCCCTGAAATCGGATTATCGGGTGTTATTTCATCCCTTCGAGAGCCACTGTAAAGGGGTTTAAGTCAGTATATATTTATCTCCATATCTTTGACACTTTTTAGGATGTAATTCTCAAATTTTGTTTATCACCATATTAGTATATTTCTTAATATGTGCTAAATGGGATTAAATGGAAATTTTTTTCTACGGGGATAGTATACAAATTAAAAATGTATTACTATTTGGAAAATTAACGAGAAGATTTTTTTTTCTTGCTGTAGTTTTTTCCCTTCTTTATTTTGAACATTTTTAAAATTTACCGTGCCACATTTTCTTTAACCCTTTAACGCGCGATGTCCTCGCTCGGTGTCCTCGGTGTGAGGCCACAACTCTGACATTTCGGCTGTTTTCATTCTTTTCAATGAAATACTCAAGAAGGGCATCTAGTAGACAGACTGTCCAATGAAGAAAAAGTGCCGCCGTTGCCATCGCATGATTTAACTACCAGCAAGATGGCGGTCGATCGAAGCTGGTCGAAATGGTCTTTAGCTCTGTGGCACGCGCTGGGCGATTTGATCGACCGCCATCTTGCTGGTATTTAAATCGTGCGATGGCAACGGCTGCCCTTTTTTTCGACATTGCGAAATGATTGCGCTTCAAACTGTTAACCCTTTGAGGCGCAACCTTTTCCCAATGCTGCAAAAAAGGGCAGCCGTTGCCATCGCTCGACTTAACTACCAGCAAGATGGCGGACGATCGAAACGTTCATCGCGTGCCACAGATCTAGAGACCCTTTTTGACGACAGCTGGCTGTGTTTCAGCATTGGGCAATCTATGCAGCTGTTCTCGCATTCTTTCATTTTTCAGCAGATGTTCAGTGCTGTTAAAAATAATCGTGACAATTTTTTTTTTTTTTTTTTACGGGAAATGGCGTGCTAAAAAGTAAAGGATTCTCGTGGAGCTATGTCACCCGCAACTATTTTTATAGAAATCCAATCTATTCTTCGTGACTGGCAACAGTCAAAACATCAGAGTTTGGTGTTCCCAGAGCGGGAACACTGCGCATTAAAGAGTTAAGCCCTCAAAATATTATTTAAGTTAAAGTACGATCTTTATTAGGACTCCACTACTGACCCTAAATACCAGTGATGTAGCTAGGGCCAAGAGTAAGGTTGCTGACCGTCCCGCGAGAGCAGGGACGTCCCGTTTCAGGGGACACGTCCCACGAAAGGTGCGTGCGGGACGCCAGATGTCCCGCTTTTATCATAGAATAAGTAATTTAACAATTTCCGAAATAATAATGATCTGAGAAGAGATTTTAAATATTGAGATTCTTTACTAAATAAATAGGATCTCAGCAGAGTTTCTTTTCTAAATAAGTAATATATTATGATTTCAGTAAAAGTGGTTTAATATATCTTAAGTTTTTTTTACCTAAAAAATAATTATAATAATCTTAGATGTGAACGCTTCTCTTATAGATATATTATCGATATCTACTTATCGATACCTACTACAGTTTTAATTATTTTTTAAATGCCGAAGTAAAAGGTTTTGTTTTTGTTTGTGAAATCAAATAAAGTTGTGAAATTAAATTAAATTTTATTTAATTTAACTGCAAATGATAGTACTCTTTGTTTTGATTATAAAGAAGAGAAATAGAAAACTAATAATTAATGTTAATTTTCCATTAGTTCGCCTGACTGTTTTAAATTTTGTAAACTATGTTGTATGTATAATTATACCAAAGCATAATATTCTATAAAACTATTTAAAATGTAAAAATTAAATCTGGTTTGAATTGTTTTTCTCGGCTTCCTGTAATAAGTAAGCTGGATGACGCTTTTTTTAAGCCACGTGCCGCATTTTAATCGCTAAAGTCTTATAAATCCGTGTGTAAAAGTTGGCAAGCCTAGTCAAGAGCGCCCTGGCAAAATTTATATATATTCGGCTCCCCACAAGACTTATTCTTTAGAAGAAATAACACAAAGTCTGCCCCTAGCCACGACTTCGCTAAGTAAGCCGAGGTAAAAGATGATGGTTAAAACGCTCTCTGTACCGAAAAATGGACGCTTACTCCGGCCTGTAGTTTTTTCAGGGGATCTGATTGAGCCTTGCGCATGCGCACACTAAGAAGGATTTAAACGAAATATGAATTTAAAATAACCGCAGTTCGGTCGCTCAATATTTTGTCTTTCTGTATTATTCGAAGAAATATGTCTGCATTGCATATTCCGGAGATAAACAACCTCTTTCACGAAATTTCGCAAGAATTTTTTCATCGAAAATGTCACATGATTTTTTTTAGGAAAATTTTATATTTCAAATACTAAACCAAAACACTTTCTTGAAAATAAAAGCTCTTAAGCTCACTCGGAAAAAATAAAACACTTTCATGGACCAACTGCACTCAAAATGTTTTAAGGAAATTGTAATAATAGTAAAAATATATGTAGTACACTGTAGCAGATTTTTTTTTTTTTTTTACGAATCGCTTCCTCCTTTAAAAGATAACACAATTTTATTTCTCCAGTATGAAGAAAATCTTTTATCTAAAATTTTTCATCGAGGTTTGAGAAACGAAATGGATATATGTGGTAGAAATAATAAAATTTTAAAAGCAAAATAGTATTCATTATTCTAAAAGCCGCACTCACATGGAAACTTTTATAATTAAAAAAAAAAATCTGCAATGACTGGAGTGCTGAAACTATTTTTATACTGCAGCTTTATAAATCGTTATGAAACATCATAGGCATATTGTTTGAATGCCATTGTGATGCCGTCATCACATACTGTTTTTCGGCACTTGCTTATAACCCTGTCATTCAATACGTTAGAATGTACTTCATTATTGCAGCTGCTAACTTTCGGAGAGGCTGTCAATTTTTGCTAAAGACAGCAATTTCTCGCACTTGGATCTTGGCGACTTTCTTCATTGTCACGTTTTGGTATAACCTTTCTAAATTTCGGCGCCTAATTGTTTGGGATTTTAAAATTAATACACTGATTTTTTTCACTGATTTATTATATGATCGCATTTTGAGAGAAATTTCACAAAATCCCAAAATCTAATAAAAATGCTTAAAAAATTGGACACCTATACTTTATGTTGAGCAACAACCTATCATGTGACAAAATTTCATATCATTCGCTTTAATCGTTATTACGTAATGCGTGAACAAGAATTCACTCAGTTTGAAACGATTTTCGCAAAATCCCAAAATCTGATCGATTTTTTTTTTTTTAGAAGCTTACAGTTTAAGGTGACCACCTATCATTTCACCAAATACCATTTTTTCACCTTTGCAGTTATAACATGATGTGCGAACACAAATTTACGCAGTTTGAAACAATTTTCGCAAAATCTCAAAATCTAATCAAGATTTTTTAAAAATTCGACGACAATGTTTTAAGTTGAGTGACCACCTATCATGATACCAAATTTCATTTCATTCACTTCTTTCATTTCATTCACACCATTTTACGTGAAGCTCGAACACAATTTTAAGAAGTTTGGAACGATTATTGCAAAATCTGAAAATCTAATTAAGATTTTTTAAAAATACGCTGCCTAATGTTTAACTCGAGTGACCACCAATCATGATACCCAATTTCATTTCAATCGCTTCAGTCGTTTTTACGTGATGCTCGAACACGAATTTACGTAGTTTGAAACGATTTTCGCAAAATCTCAAAATCTAATCAAGAATTTTTTAAAATCGACGTCTATGTTTTAAGTTGAGTGTCCACCAATCATGATACCAAAATTCATTTCAAACGCTGCAGTCGTTTATATGTGATGCTCGAACACAAATTTACGCAGTTTGAAACGATTTTTGCAAAATCTGAAAATCTAATCAAGATTTTTAAAAATTCGACGCCTATGTTTTAAGTTGAGTGACCACCTATCATGACACCCAATTTCATTTCATTCGCTTCACTCGTTTTTACGTGATGCTTAAACAAAAAAAGCGTCACGGTCAGAAAGACAGAACGACAGAAGGATAGACAGACAAACTTTTTTTTGAGGGTCGTACTGGATTCTCAGGTGCTTGAAACGGATAGAAATCGGAAAATTTTTGAATTCCAAGAAATGTACAGACAAAAATCTAATTTTATTTATATAGATTATGTTTATTTATGTTATTTCTCTCTCTTTATGTTTTTCTGTTATGTTATTTGTCAGGACTCAAGAGGATATATGAAATGTTTCGAAATATGTTTATTTTTAAAAAAGTTGGTCTGCCGAAAAAAATTGTAATCCGTCGAGCCGGAGTCGAACCAGCGACCTATGGATAACTGAGTTGTTCACCCTCTACAGTCCACCGCTCTGCCAACTGAGCTATCGACGGTCGCTGAATATCTCCTTACAATCAAACTGGTTCAAAACTTCTGGGGATTATCCGTGTCACTTACCTGGAGCAACGGAAGCTTTTCGTTCGTGCCTACCTACTGGACTGCCTCCTGCGCCATGTTGTTGCCCCGAATAATAGCCGACACACGATGCCTCCTTTAGGTTTTTATTAGAGATAAGTTCGGGCTCAGAGACCCAGGACTTTTAATTCGAGCCCGAAATTTCAGCTCATAGATAAATAAAAGTTAATGGCTTCATGTATAGAATATCATAAAATTGACCGTTTTTGCAAATCAAAGACAAATATAATAGATAACTCTTGATGCACTTTCCACCGCCTTACATTCAGGTTTATCATGTAATAATAATGATATATCATGTAATAATAATTATTTCTCTCATGAATCCCTTTTTAGAATCTCTTTGCAGGAAGATTGTTCAATAAAGGAGAAATTTCTCAAAGAGTCCGAGCCCGAACACAATCGTGAAAGACAGAGTCTGAACCCGGCTCGGGTCCAGGCTGAGCCGGTCTCGCCTCTAGTATTTATTCCCTTCGCAAGCTCGATCACGGAGGGGGCTGTAGGGGCGGGGGCTAAAGACTTTCCCTCCTAAAGATGGAGAAATAAAAGGGTAAAAAATCTCTTATGAAACAGAATAGGGTCATACTGAATGAATGAATTAAAATATTTAATTTCAAAATTGTTAAATGACGACATGCAGGTAATAGATAACATATTCAGTCGATGGTTTAGATATAGAGTGAAATTTGAGTAGAATTGTTTTAAAATTAAGGACCAACACGCAGAAGTTCAATCCCTACGGGGGGGGCAATGGTACCCATCTTCCGGGGATAGTGAAATCCTAGACACAACAACAACGAAGAAAGGAAGAAAAAAAGTCAGCAAATAGACACACAGCTAGGTAGTCATTTTTAGAGAAAATTTTATCGATTTTTACCACGCTGCTTTAAAACGTTTTATCAAATTCGCGAAAACAGAGAGAGACGGGGGGGGGGAGGATTTTATTGCGAAAATTCGTATTTTCCAGACGTGACTGGAAGAATAAACTTTTAACGCCAACAGAAATGATGAAGTGGAGGTGGTGTTAAAACTTAAATGCTACTTAGAAATTTATCGACCGGAATTCAAACAAAATAATTCACGCTTCCCAGTTTTGAATGGAGTGAGCGGCTGTACTGAGCTGCATTTTTGCAAGATCCATGCATTAACCCTTTAACGCGCAGTGTTCCCACACTGGGAACACCAAACTCTGGCGTTTTGACTGTTGCCAGTCACGAAGAATAAATTCGATATCCATAAAAATAGTTGCGGGTGACATAGGTCCACGAGAATCCTTTACTTTTGAGCACGTCCTTTCCCGTAAAAAAATGGTCACGATTCTTTTTAACAGCACTGACATCTGCTGAAAAATGGAAGAGCAGCTGGATAGATTGCCCAATGCTGAAAAAAGGGTAGCCGTTGCCATCGCTCGACTTAACTACCAGCAAGAGGGCGACCGATCGAAACGTTCATCGGGTGCCACAGATCTAGAGACCATTCTTTTTTGACGCAGCTGGCTGTGCTGATGCACAGCCCTTTTTTTAACATTGGGAAAGGGTTGCGCCTCAAAGGGTTAAACACGGCAAACAAAAGTATTTACTGCTAGCACTTGCTAAACGTGCCCGCTATTGTAACACTGTAGTGGTTTTCGCATCGGTAGTTCTTGTGATACTGGATAATTCAGTGTATTAACCCTTTGACGCACGCGAAATCTCCTTATGTCACTGCTATTCTCAAAAAAACATGGCTAAAGGGCCCCAACGCTGAAAAAGTGCAGCAGTTGCCGTCGATCCACTCATCTACCAACATCATGGGGGTCGATCGAACAGCCCATCTGGCGGAACTCTGCTAAGCAAGTTTTCTGACACAGCTGTCTGCACAGCGAAAAAAGTGTCCCTTTTCAAAACTTTTTCAAAAAGTGACCCTTTTTAAATCTTTATACAACCCCCGTACAAAAAAAAATACCCCACTTAGTAAAATATCTCCCCTACACTCATGAGGTGGTGTAAGAAATTTCAGCCTTTTATCAAAAAACGTCTCAGAGATATCTTTAAATAATGGTAGAGAGAAGATACACATGAATTTCATAGTAAATATTTACTTTTAGAGTTCAAAAAATAATTTTGTTTTGTAATTTCTGTACGACCCCTGAAATCGGATTATCGGGTGTTATTTCATCCCTTCGAGAGCCACTGTAAAGGGGTTTAAGTCAGTATATATTTATCTCCATATCTTTGACACTTTTTAGGATATAATTCTCAAATTTTGTTTATCACCATATTAGTATATTTCTTAATATGTGCTAAATTGGATTAAATGGAAATTTTTTTCTACGGGGATAGTATACAAATTAAAAATGTATTACTATTTGGAAAATTAACGAGAAGATTTTTTTTTCTTGCTGTAGTTTTTTCCCTTCTTTATTTTGAACATTTTAAAATTTGCCACATTTTCTTTAACCCTTTAACGCGCGATGTCCTCTCTCGGTGTCCTCGCTGTGAGGCCACAACTCTGACATTTCGGCTGTTTTCATTCTTTACAATGAAATACTCAAGAAGGGCATCTAGTAGACAGACTGTCCAATGAAGAAAAAGTGTCGCCGTTGCCATCGCATGATTTAACTACCAGCAAGATGGCGGTCGATCGAAGCTGGTCGAAATGGTCTTTAGCTCTGTGGCACGCGCTGGGCGATTTGATCGACCGCCATCTTGCTGGTAGTTAAGTCGAGCGATGGCAACGGCTGCCCTTTTTTTCGACATTGCGAAATGATTGCGCTTCAAACTGTTAACCCTTTGAGGCGCAACCTTTTCCCAATGCTGCAAAAAAGGGCAGCCGTTGCCATCGCTCGACTTAACTACCAGAAAGATGGCGGGCGATCGAAACGTTCATCGCGTGCCACAGATCTAGAGAACCTTCTTTCAGCTGGTTGTGCCCGCACAGCCAGCTGCCGTCAAAAAAGGGTCTCTAGATCTGTGGCACGCGATGAACGTTTCGATCGTCCGCCATCTTTCTGGTAGTTAAGTCGTGCGATGGCAACGGCTGCCCTTTTTTCAGCATCGGGCAATCTATCCAGCTGTTCTCTCATTCTTCCATTTTTCAGCAGATATCAGTGCTGTTAAAAAGAATCGTGACCATTTTTTGACGGGAAAGGACATGCTAAAATGTAGAGGATTCTCATGGAGCTATGTCACCCGCAACTATTTTTATAGAAATCCAATCTATTCTTCGTGACTGGTAACAGTCAAAACGTCAGAGCTTGGTGTTCCCAGAGGGGGAACACTGCGCGTTAAAGGGTTAATAGATAAAGAATTAAAGTGTGTTACCACCTTTTTTTTGGGACAAACTACGGAACTCTTAAATATCCAGGAAAGTGCTGTACTTGTCTTTATATAATATTCGGCTTTTTATTCTGCATCAAATGGAATTTATTCATCGGTGCATAAACGAACGTAAAGCATTTCAAATGACCAGCGTAAACGGCCGACTCCGGGCAGATTTCCTTCTGCTCTCGACTCTAATCGAGTCGATAAATAAAGTTACTTCCGCATAGAAGGGTAAAACCTAGTTATTTTCCATGTTACCAATGAGCACCCTTTCGGCTCTGGGGGGGGGTAAAAACTGGGTAAATGGTTCGAGATAATGCTCCATCCAGTTTATTCAGCAAGTAGTTTTTCATAGTGTCTTGCGACAGTTACGATATTTGCATTGTTATAAACAGAGCCCCCTTTTGAACTACAGTCCGGCTAGAGTCTCCACTTTCGTGTGCAGAGGAATTTCGCCAACGTGTGCTACCTTGGCGTACTTAGCGCTGAATTTGGGATTTTTTTTTTTTCTTTTCTTTAAGCACGATTAATTTGAGCATTTTCAAGGAAAAAGTTGCGTTATTTAGGGTAGAAAAATTATCCGTTTGTTTTTCAGCTAACTAATAGAAGAGAATAACAATATAGAGACACTAATAGAGAATAACAATATAAAAATATTAATTAATTTTTGTACGTACGTTTTATACTGTCGGCAGCACCGAATTGACCTCGATGATTTTGGCGGTCAGAACACTTGCAATTGGCGCAGGGCCGTACCCCCAAAAAAATTTCCGGGGGTGGAGGAAGGACCCCCTTGGTCTCCCCCCCTAGGTACGGCCTTGAATTAGCGTGATTAGAAAAGATGATATTCTGAAACGGCTATGTAATGTAATGAGATAGTTTTATCTTGTTTATTGGCAGAGATGATGTTGAAATTCTAACGACAAATTAATAGAAATGTTTAATTGCAACAAAATTGTTAGAAAATTGACTGGAATTTATGAATGAACAGCGGTCGTCGCTTATTTGGATCACTGGTTAACTGGATCAGACGCTTTATCGAATCAAATCACAGAAAACGGAACGGAATCACTCTTTCTAAAGTCTCAATCAAAGCCTCCTCGTTTTCGAATCAGCCGTTTTATTGAATCAAAAATCGACGGCACTAACGTGATTCGATTAAGCGGCGGCCCCTGTAATTAGATTTTTGTCATGAGAAAAATATCCTTTAAATTAAATAACGTTTCTTCAGATTTATACCTAAAAAGGTTTACCATGGTTATATTTAAATCGCTTGAAAGAAAGAAATAAAAAGTGCAAATCTTTCATCTGAACATTCACTCTTCCGGCTGTGCTGATTGAGCCTGTGAATAATATCCACACGCACACACACATATTACGAAACTAGAATATTTCCAGTGGTTCAAATTACAAGTTACTCCATGACTTCACTGGTCCGTAACATTGATCACTGCAAGAGGAAAAACAAAATAAAACATCACTGGTCCGAAGGACCAACCAATTCAAAGGCCGCTTTAGGCCGGTTGGGAGAGGCTTCGATTTCGAGGCCGAAAGGTTGTGGGTTCGATCCTGGGACCGCCGTGCTCGCAGGGGGGATGTTAAAATACGCCGTGGTCGCAACATCCGCCAAGTTCCCATACAAAACGTTAGCTCTGTGGGTGGGCAAGCAGGTCTTAGTTGGTGTCCCAAGCAGAAGACCCCAACTAAGCCTTGGGGCCTTCTGCTTGGTACGAGAAATGATCAGAAAAAAATAGTTTCAAGCCGCAGCATTTGAAAACTACATATTGTGGAGAAATGTCGGGCATGTTGAGTGAAGGTGTCATCTTTCTGCATGACAATGCCTGGCTCCATACTGCTCAAGCAACGGGTCAGGCGGGAAATCTGGAGTCACTCCCCGTACAGCCCAGATTTGGCACCCAGTGACTATTTCCTGTTTCCGAGGTTGAAGGAGAGCACTTATCCGGCACACGGTTCTCTTCAGACAGTGCTGTGAAAATATCCGCCGAAACCTCGCTGGACAGGGATCCGATTTCTACCAAGACGGGTTAAACAAGTTGTTTCTGCGTTCTGATAAATGCCTAAATAGACTTTGTGACTATGTCGAAAAGCGATAGGCACGTGTGCCTCTTAATTCCCTATTGTATTTTCTGTCTATTGCTAATAAATATTTCTTTATTCGACTTGTAACCGGTTTTTTTAATCACTCCTCGTATTTGCTTCAAAATTGAGAAGTCTTGCTAACGATCGGCAGTGCTGCCACCTGTCAGCTCCCGAATGAAGTAGAAATGAACTCTTCGGGAGTTTGTGGTAGAAATTAACACCCTTGACAGGTGCTGCAGCTATCGATCGAATCTGGATTTAGGGTTGGGTGTTGGTACAAAATGCTGTATAAGCAGCAGCTACATAATTCATGAAGACAAGGCAGCCAGGCCAACCATTTTTATATTCTACTGGCCCGTTACATATTTAATTGTCTCAGAACAGCGGACCACCGTTAATTTTGAGATCTGTATATGTATATTCTTAATGAAAAAATTTGGTATTGCTGTTGACGTTGAGATCATCTTAGTGTGAGTGAATAATCTTTCCTAGTTCAAGCAAGAGAGCGTATCGTGATAGAAAATTTTTGTGGGGAGGCTTGTAACATACCCATGACAAAAATACCGAAATTTCTCGAAGTTTTGAGAATTTTAAAAGAATGGTTTCTTAAACAAAAGTGAGCAAGGGCACCCCTCCCCATTCCCATCGCAAAGCCTATGAAAGTGACGTAATCCGATTAACATATTCCTCGAAGGAAAAAAAAAAAAAATTGCGATTTTTAAAAATTTTGTTCTTTTTGGCATCTTAAAGTGCAGTGTGGAGAAATAATTTTAACGAAACAAAGTAAGATTTTTTTCCCCCCTTTTAAAGCTGTTACTGAAGATTCTTTTTGTTATTCTAAAGGAAGGATTAATATTTTTTTAATGCAGATTTAGATAATGAAATTTTACCGTCATTCATATGAAAGAGTTACATAGCTGATACTAAATCTATAGTAAGCGAAAATATAACAGAAGTATTTCAAAAGGCAAAGTTAGTAAGGCTTTGTTAGTAAGGTACCACACACACACACACACACACACACATGGGTGGGTGACTGCATACAATTACGTGTTGAATACAATCTGAGGTGGTATAGGCATCGGCAGGGGTTGCCCTAGCCTTTTTTATCCCTTTAACGCGCAGTGTTCCCGCTCTGGGAACACCAAACTCTGACGTTTTGACTGTTGCCAGTCACGAAGAATAGATTTGATTTCTATAAAAATAGTTGCGGGTGACATAGCCCCACGTGAATCCTTTACTTTTTAATACGTCATTTCCCGTAAAAAAATGGTCATGATTCTTTTTAACAGCACTGACATCTGCTGAAAAATGGAAGAATACGAGAACAGCTGGATGGATTGCCCAATGCTGAAAAAAAAGGGCAGCCGTTGCCGTCGCTCGACTTAACTACCAGCAAGATGGCGGACGATCGAAACGTTCATCGCGTGCCACAGATCTAGAGACCCTTTTTCGACGCAGCTGGCTGTGCCGGGCACTGCGAGTTGCTAATTGGACCACTGCGAGTTGCAATGGAAACTAGTTTGAAAATAAAAATAGTTTCTCATAGTTATAACCCTTCGTGATTTTTTGGCTCGCCCACTACATGTTTTAACGAACAAACTTTATGTCCTAAAGCAATATAAACTTTCATAAAAAGCATAAACTGCAAAGTAAATACTCGGGAAAAATATTTGTAAGGAAAAATAAATTAAAATATTTGAAAAGAAAAAAAAAATTATTACTTGAAATTCATTTCTAAGCGATTTTTGTTTGTATAACGCTAAACTTTTTCGTAAAATTGGAATCGCTGACTTCCAAAATCTAATGAATTTCAATTGCATTCATATTTGCTTGAAATATCACTAATAGATGCAATACATCTCCTTATGAAGTAAAGAGAGAATTGATGTCTAATACATTTTCATTTCAAGCGGAATTGAAAAACTATTTTATCTTCATTAACCAAAAAGAAAAAAAAAAAAACAGGATATAAAAATTTTTATTGAAATAAATTGTGTTTTTTTACTTTTTTTCTATTTTTCTCTTGCATTTCCAAAATATTCCTATAATCGCCACCATTGAATTGAACTGAAAGAATGAAAATAATAAATTAAGTGTTCTCTGTGTTTTTCCTGTGATAAAGTTAAAAGAAGGCAGAAGGTGAAGCAAACTTAATATTGAGCCTATGCCTGTTAGTTTTCATTTGAAATAAAATAAAAAAAAATATGCTGTAGTAGCGTCATCAAGCTATATTAAATGTTCCAGAAACAATTTGTTATAAGTACTTGCGCATGAATTTTCAATTAAAGTGCTTGGAAGATTTCGTAAATGCTTTCGTTAAATAAAATTTTAAAGAAGTAATTGAATTGTATCCGATAAGGAATTTTTCAAATTAGAAATAAATTTAAAAAACTTTGTCGAGTTTTCAGATGTGGAGGTTTGCGTTTATAAATTCCAGACCTCTTCTGATAATTTGCAGTTTTGTGATATGACGATTGTGTTTTACAAAGCTCCGACTGAACTGATTCACATGTACGGCTACTGCATATTTTTTTTCAAAGCAAATATCGGATTAATGCTCCCATCCACTTAACTTTTTGTCAGCGATTTTATTCGTTCGAGCAACTTTTAATTTCAGAGCAGTTTAGTTTAGTTTTATGTGTTATGGCAATCTTATACGATAGGGGATTTACCTAGGGGGTGAGTGACTTAGGCAGAGGACTTTTTTAAGGGGTTCTAACGCGTATTCGCGTTACATCTGAAGGTAACCGCCCAAAACTCAGCCGCGCAAAGTACTGAGCCCAGGACCTTCACACTCCAGCCATCTATCCTGTTCTGCGTCTCATTCCCTCAGCCATGGTGTGGCCTTTTAATCCAAGAAAGAGTAAGTTTATAGTTGTTAATAATTATGTAAACCCAGTTATAGCTGCAACTTCATTCGAGGTACCAAATAGCGGCACCCAAAATAAAAAGAAGAAATTAAAAAAATGTTCAGGTGGGCTTTTCTGTTGAAACTACTGCGGGATATATTAATGTAGGATTACTTATCGTTTTCTTTGTTGTAACGCGATCACTTAAAAATGAATGAATATAACCAAAACTTTTAATTTAATGTACACGAAATATTTATAAGCACTGAATTATTGTGTTTTAATCCAACAGACACGACTAAAACAATTGGGGCAGCTTGGATATTTGCCAAAACTGGCGACTTTTTATTCTCAGGTGATTTTTTGGAGATTTATGCATGAGCATAATAGATAATCATTTCCCATTATGGTTGCAATGGAAACAGTTCTTGTAAGTTTCTAAGCATGGCGACCATCGGCGAAATTTGGAGCATAATCTAAACAGTGACTGACCATAGATTTTTAATATACTAAAGATGTCCATAGACCTTAATGTACTGAAAGTCTTTTGAGTGACCCTAAGGGGTTACTATCCTTTTGATTCCTTTGATATACTTTTGATAAAGCCTTCCGATTAAACTATCCTTTTGATTACAATCAAAAAGGAAGATGTAGAGCTAAATATTAGAACAGTCCTAAATACAAAATTTCAACATTCTCTGTTAACAGGACTCAACATTTCACCACAAAATGGTATTAAAGTAGCTGAAACCTTTCTATGGAGAAATTTTACACCATAAATAGGTGCCTATACCGATAAATGAATGCAAATTATGTTGAAATCTTTCTCCATAAGAAGATTGCAGCTAATTTAGTGGTGCTTTAGTGCAGCTAATTTATGGTGAAGTTCAATTACTTCTATTAACAGTGTGCGTCTAACCGTTTTTGAGTCATGCGTGATGGATATATATGCTCATACGTAAGGACAGACATCATCTCAAAACGAGTCAGATTCACGTTCGGTCAAAATGGATTATGCAGGCATTAAGTACTTACTTAAAACATGCGTACGTTGAGATAAAACGAAGGCATGCAGAAACTTGTGAAAACAATTCAAAGAATCCTCCAATGAAAATCTGAATACAAAAATTTAGATCATAATATTCCCTTTACTTTGTGCAAAGTAGTAAAAATTGCTGTATACGCTCAAGGTAAAAGCCAACATTAGGGGAATTTTAAAAATGATTGAATTTTTAACGAAAGAATGAGTTTTTAATGAAAAGATAAATGTCATATCTCATAATAAAAAATCCATGCTTTTAATAAAAATAAAGTGCAAAACTAAAAAAATTCAATGCAGACTTTGCAAGAAATGCAAAGTTAAGTGAAATTTAGGTAAAAAATTGCATTTACGCTACACCTCTTGTGAACAGTTCTGATAAATATTTTTAAAATAATATTTATACAGTGCATGACTAACATATTTATCTGTGTCATGAACCAAAAGACTACAAAAGTTCAAATAGTTATGAAAATATTTGAATTTTCATATGAAAAATCTATTTTTTTAAAAAAAGCATATTTTAAAGCATATATATAATAATTAAAGCATATATAATATTTATAATTATATAATATTTATAAATATTATATATGCTATTTATAATATTATATATGCTTAAAATATTACATATGCTATAATATTTATAATTAAAGCATATTTATAAAAGTATATTTTAAAGCATATTTATAAAAATGAATAAATAAACATAAAAATATTATATTAATTTCATAGCACATTCAGTAAGTAAGGATAAAAATATCCTGGGAAATTTTCAAGTCTGTAACCTTAAACATGTTGAGATATGACAATTAATTTAAAGAAAATTTACGAAAAACACAATTCTTCGGAAAACGCGCTTGAAGATTTTAACACTGTACAAAATACTACAGTTCTGGTTCATTATTTCTTGCATAACTTAGCTTCTAGTTATCGTAGAAACAAAAGTAAAAACGGTTTTGGAATTCTAATCGTGTGACCATTAAAACATAGTGAACCAGAATGATAGCATTTTGTACAGTATTAAAATATTCAAACGCTTTTTCTGAAGAAGTGTTTTTCTTTTTTTTTTTTTTCTTTTCTTTTTTTTTAAAAAAACTAGCCGCCGCCCCATACCTTACTGTTCTTTATACTCAGTGCAGTGTTGACTCAATTTCTGGACTCATTTCAAAGAAAATCACGTTTCTTTGTTTTAACCCTTTAACGCGCAGTGTTCCCGCTCTGGGAATAACAAACTCTGACGTTTTGGCTGTTATCAGTGGCGAAGAATAGATCTGATTTCTATTAAACTAGTGGCGGGTGACACAGCTCCACGAGAATCCTTTACTTTTTAGCACGTCATTTCCCGTTAAAAAGTGTCACGATTATTTAGAACAGCACTGACATCTGCTGAAAAACGGAATAATGCGAGAACAGCTGGATAGATTGCCCGATGCTGAAAAAAGGGCAGCCGTTGCCATCGTTCGACTTAACTACCAGTAAGATGGCGGACGATCGAAACGTTCATCGCGTGCCACAGATCTAGAGACCCTTTTTTGACGCAGCTGGTTTCGATCGGTTTCGATCGTCCGCCATCTTGCTGGTAGTTACGTCGAACGATGGCAACGGCTGCCCTTTTTTAAGCATTGGGAAAGGGTTTGCGAGTGAAAGGGTTAACAGTATTCGCCATTTAATTTATTTAAGTTAGGGTTGCTACACATTTTGGATGCCATCCTAAAAGCCGATGTTGAAACAACCAATGGCTAAAATGTGCTTTAGCCCAATGCAGGATGACATTTTTTAGACGGGCGATGAATGCGCCAAGTATCGGCAATTCGATAGTTTAAATCTGTGAAAAAGTCCGAAAGATCTGGCATTTTTGAGTATCCATAATTGTTATTTTGTAATCCAGCCACTGCGTGACATGTGCTTTGCTCCATTCGACGTCGTTGAACTGTTCATTTGGATTTTCGTACATGAGCTATTACTATTGCACTCATGTTTATATCTAGCTGTTGCCGTTCGGTGCGTGGAAATATCGTCGATTTCGGTACCGCATATGTTAGCGTATTATATAAGTAGATTTTGTTTACAACGAATGTCATTTATCATAAAATATATTTCTGTTTTTATTAAATAAGCAAATTAAAAAAAAAAATCTAAAATTTTCGCATAAAAAATTAACGGAATTTATTTTAGGCGCTTTGTTTCTGTCATGAAATGTCATTTACATAATCCTTTAACGCGCAGTGTTCCCTCTCTGGGAACACCAAACTCGGACGTTTTGACTGTTATCAGTCACGAAGAATAGATTTGATTTCTATGAAAATACTTGCGGGTGACATGGCTCTACGAGAATCCTTTACTTTTCAGCACGCAATTTCCCGTCAAAAAATGGTCACGATTCTTTTTAACAGTACTTACATCTACTGAAAAATGGAAGAATGCGAGAACAGCTGGATAGATTGCCCAATGCTGAAAAAAGGGCAGCCGTTGCCATCGCTCGACTTAACTATCAGCAAGATGGCGGACGATTCGAAACGTTCATCGCGTGCCACAGACCTAGAGACCCCTTTTTGACACAGCTGGCTGTGCCGGGTACAGCCAGCTGTCGTCAAAAAGGGGTATCTAGATCTGTGGCACGCGATGAACGTTTCGATCGTCCGCCATCTTGGCACAGCCAGCTGCGTCAAAAAAAGGTCTCTAGATCTATGCCACGCGATGAACGTTTCGATCGTCTGCTATCTTGCTGGTAGTTAAGTCGAGCGATGGCAAAGGCTGCCCTTTTTTCAGCATCGGGAAAGGGTTGCGCCTCAAAGGGTTAAGCCCCCCAATATTATTATTCTGATCACAGTCAAAATATTGCGCACGTGTTCGCAAATAACGGAACTGTTCCTTGAACACTGGACTTAATTATAATTGGATGAGAGGCGGGCGTGAATCCCAGGGGAAATCGTTAAGTCACACCAGCTTATGTAAACTTGAGGATTCGCACTAATCATTCACTGTTGTGTGCCGGCTTTTACATTATACTTGACACTTCCGAAAAGAGGATTACCCTCTGCAGGGGAGAGTTTCCAAAGCTATTAACCGGGACTCATTATACAGCACGGTGCTTATTATGTACTGCGGTACAGTATGATATTTATTTTATTGCACGGAATGATAGTATACCGTTGACTGTGAAACTAATGATACTGTTGTACGAAGGGGCGTTTGGAAAGTATCACCCGTGTTATAAATGAAAACTAACCTTTAAAAATTTCATAGAAATTTTTATTTTTTCATCTTTACGTGTACACTCCCTCAAAAACAGTGTTCGAGTATATGGAAAATTTCCTATTTAGCTTTGCGAGTAATTAATGAGTTTTTGAAAAACGCACAACCCGACAGAAATATGAAAAATTATAATTATACATAACCTAATTCATGTTATTCATTTATTCATTCTTTCTTCAATTCCTATTAGTTCACACTCTTCCTATGTATATATGTATATATATATATATATATATATATATTGTTCAAACTTTCAATCGTTAATAAAATACTTTTTATTCATCTACTCAAGTTTAAGTACATTTTTTTTTAAACTTGTAGTGGATGACACTTGATGTTAATACAGTTTTTTCAAATATTAAGTCATTCATTATATTTATTTAATTCATTTTAAATCCTGTTACGTAGAATTAAAAGTGGATGAAAACAGCAAACTAAACAAACTAACTGGATGAACGGTATCGACACTTGTTTCACAAACGGCCCTGTCATAATTAATTAATTAACATTAATTCAATTTAATAAAAATTAACTAAAATAAAATTGTTCTTTGTTGACTTAAGTAGGAATTGACTTTGAAATTTTTTTTCTTTTATATTATTTGTTATAAATAATATTTAATATGGGAAATAAACGTAGGAAGTTTTCTTTTTTGAGAGAGTGTACATTGTTCTTTACCCTCCCCCCTCCCCCCCACATAGTTGACCCTTAAATTTAATCACTTGCCATAGATAATAACAAGTCTTTGTCAACCATCACCGTACACCTCTGTCGCAAGTCCATTCAGAAATGCTAAGTTCTATTTCCTGAAGATCTTCAGGTCATTCGGAAATCACAAGGACACTACCATGGTCGGGCAGATAAGACACTGAACATGGTGGATTTCTGAAGAGTGAAGTGTGTCCAGGGTTCTGGCCTACCGTGCGGCTACCGTTCTAACGGTACGGAGTTCGAATCGGTTTTCATCACATGTAACGTGAAAACGCGTTAGAATATATTACAAAATCCTCCCCCCAAGGCACCACACCCCCCTTAGACAGATAGATATCCCTTGTGCACGTTTGCCATGACACAAAACACAAACACAAAATCAGAAAAGAGGCCCAGTGTCCAGAGGTTTGATTTTCCTGCACTATAATGCCAGTCCACATGATGCAAGAAAAATAAAAGAACTTCGTCAAATTCCCGAGTGGAAGTTCTTGAGCATCCACCCTACACACTTGTGACTCCTTCCCCGGTGACTTCCATATTTTTACAAAATTGGAAGAATTCTTGATATGAAAAAACAATTTGGTGATCGACGGAGAGTTTAAAAAATGTACTTATGTTTCTAAAGGAACTGGCTTCGAAAGGGTACGTTGGAGGTTTACAAAGACGTGTTATAAGGTATGATAAGTGCTTCTCCGTGTATCAAATGACTATGTTGGAAAAAATACCCTATGTATGCACATGTAAAAATAAAAAGTTTGTTACAAAATCTTTAGTGGTAATTTTTAAATTATCATATAGGTACCTCTTTCCGAAAGCCTCTCTTACATTCATGATAAATTCATAAAAGATTATTCCACTTAGTGTTTTAACTATTTATCCCATTACTATTTATCCCATTAATAAGAACACTGAAAGAATCTGTCATTGAAGACTCATTGTAACTGAAGTTGTCATTGTAACTGAAGTCATTGTAACTGAAGTTGTAACTGGGCTGTCATTGAAGAGTGTATTGTAAACACGATACGTACACAATGTTTATAAAAACAAAATTGCAAAACCGTAAAAAAATAATGAACGCGCATAAGCACTAACAAATACGTTTTTAACATTTTCAAGCAAATTTGAAAAGTGTAATGATTTCCATTCGTCTGTTTGTCCGTATGTCCGTACTCTAGTTGCTGTAAATAGGCATCGACTACTACGAAATTTATGTATGTAGTTATGTACTGTTCCGAGTACCCTGTTGAAAAGAATGCAAGTTGCATTTAAAATTCCTATACAGGAGC
This sequence comes from Cheiracanthium punctorium, assembly GCA_038373885.1. Classification (NCBI taxonomy): domain Eukaryota; kingdom Metazoa; phylum Arthropoda; class Arachnida; order Araneae; family Cheiracanthiidae; genus Cheiracanthium; species Cheiracanthium punctorium. The sequence continues at coordinate 22,212 of JAWZYV010018738.1, forward strand.
ACCCAAACTTACAGTGACTTACAGAGAAAGAATTCAAAGAAATTATTCTCAATGGGTAGTCATTCTTTTAAGTATACTTTAGATATATTCGGTTATTTAATACAAAAAAATCTGGAGTGACTCCACTCGACTTTCCGAGCACTTACGATTAAGATCATTACCAAGCATTTAAATAAATTTTAATCGATGAATAATTCAAACATATATACCAAATTGAAGCTCGAACGAATGTACCGTTTAAACGCTAGCGCACTTTCAAGAATTTCTCCCCACAGGCCATAATGTAAAAGAAATCTTTGTCGTAGCCCTGTAGAAAAACTGTAAGTCCTATACACATCAAAATCAATACCGGTCTTGCGAAGGTAGTTTGTAACATGTACACCCAATTTGAGCTCAATCGAATGTACCGTTTAAACGCTAGCGCACTTTCAAGAATTTCTCCCCATAGGCCATAATGTAAAAGAAATCTTTATTTTATCCCTGTAGAAAAACTGTAAGTCCTATACACATCAAAATCAATACAGATCTTGCGACGGTGGTTTATAACATGTATAGCCAATTTGAGCTCAATCGAATGTACCGTTTAAACGCTAGCGCACTTTCCAGAATTTTCCTCCATAGGCCATAATGTAAAAGAAATCTTTGTCGTAGCCCTGTAGAAAAACTGTAAGTCCTATACACACCAAAATCAATACCGGTCTTGCGACGGTGGTTTATAACATATATACCCAATTTGAGCTCAATCGCATGCCCTGTTCAGGAGCTATCGTGTTCACTCACATACACACACACACACACACACACACACACACACACACACACACACACACACACACACACACACACACACACACACACACACACACACACACACACACACACACACACACACATACATACATACATACATCTCGTAAAAATAGCATAAATGAATTCAGAAGACCTCAAAACGTGTCAATACACCAAAATCTCGAATTCGAATTTTTTCATGATTACAATACTTTCTTTACATGGTACATGTTCGGAAAGTAATAAAGCAGAGCCCTTCCCCAAGGAAAAAGCAATGTTTATGAAAATGAATACATGAATTCATATATCGGGCGCGCCTCTATAGAATATCATTCGGAAAATCGCCTCGCATTCAAGAGCTACCACGGCTTTTACTGTACGCTATGAAAACTGTTTTAAATCATTTCACAATTGGCGTTAATTATTGGCGAACTGCGCTCGTCCCGTGTACTGATTTCGCGCCCTTTGCACTGATAATTGAAGTTTCATGCCAGCTCGGCCTGTATCCCATTGCACAAGGCAGTAGTTCTAATGAAATGAAATCCACTTCCCGACTCAATTCGTACTAATTTACCGGCGGGTCCAATGGTGGACGCCGGCACTTGATTTCGAATTAGCGATGAATAGCGCCATATATATGGACGAGAATCACGGAGGTTTATTTAGTAAGTTTTAACGCATCCCTTACGAAAGCTTCGAAGAATGGGGAATTGAAGTATACTTAGTAGGCATTTTACCCGGCGTTTTTCAATTACTACTATTGAATTCACACTTCCCCTATATTTTATACGAGTATCATGTTCAAATTTTCAATCGTTAATAAAATATTTTGTATTCATCCACTAAAGTTCAAATACATTTTTTTACTCTCCGAACATGTACCATGTGAGGAAAGTAATGTAATCAAGAAAAAATTCGACTTCGAGATTTTGGTGTATTCACACGTTTTGAAGTCTTCTGAATTCATTGATGCTATTTTTACGAGATGCATGTATGTATGTGTGTGAACACGATAGCTCCTAAACGGGGCATTCAATTGAGCTCAAATTGGGTATATATGTTATAAACCACCGTCGTAAGACCGTTATTGATTTGGGTGTGTATAGGACTTATAGTTTAGGCTATAGGACGTTAGTTATAGATATAGGACGCCGCACAGCCAGCTGTCGTCAAATCTCTAGATCTGTGGGTACGCGATGAACGTTTCGATCGTCCGCCATCTTTCTGGTCGTTAAGTCGAGCGATGGCAACGGCTGCCTTTTTTTTTTCAGCATTGGGAAAGGGTTGCGCCTCGAAGGGTTGAGGTATAAAAACCTAGATCACTGATTCTTTGGAACACATTGTATAGTAGCATTTATTTAAATTCAATCTTTTCATAATTCAATCAACAGAAATACATAATAATAATCTTCCCATCTTCGGTACTCGGCGAAAGAATTTACAATGAGATGTCTCGGTTTCTGCATTCCCCGTCCGCATATTGTTGAGTTGAGAGGGCCGTTTCCTGCTTCCCCTGACAAGAAACAAAATATCTCATGAATAAATATAAGCCTTTACGAGACGAAAGAGCGATGAGAATATAATCCGAAGGCGAAAATGTCATTTGCTGGAATTTTCCCGTTTGCATGTGGATGCCGCTCATCAGTATTTTGCCGTAGAATACAGAGTAAAGCACAAAATACAGTGGACTCTCGATAATACTGGATGAATAGAAGGATAGCTATGAAATACCGGATAACGAAATTCCCGGTTGAAACAGGGTGCATCATATAACAAAGTTGAAAGAGTACAATTACTCAGTTCTTATGTTTTTAAACTCATGCTGCCAGTTTTCGGGCAGAAATTGCGACAGGTGTGATTAGGGGCATGTTTTTCTTCGAATTAAAACCCTTTATATCACATATGGGCAACCTCCGCCTCGCGGACTGGATGAGGCCCACCAAGCAGTGCTATATTACCGGCAGGGCACACGGAGCAACTGCCCAGAGGCCACAGATTTTAGGGGCCCGAAAATCTTACACCTCACACTTTTATAATTTTACAATAAAGTTACAAAGGATAAAAAAAAATTCGAAAGTTAAATGATTTTTTAATTATAAAGAATAAACAATGAAAATAAATCAAATTTACATTTGTGTATAAATGAATTTAAAACTTATTTTTAATTCTTCGAAGGGCTCTATAGTAGAGATAGCATAACAACCTGTAGGAAAATAAATAACCACATTTCGTAAAGAGTATTTTTAATGTTAAAAAATAGAAAAATTTGTGAATTATTTGATGTTTTAAGAAATATTTACAAAAATGACTGTTTACAAACAGGAGTTGTATTCCGTACATGTTGGCAACTCTGATACAGCATTTCGATGTAACGTTTAACTATCCGTACATTGACATCATGTAAATACTGTATTCGCTTATTTCAAATTACTTAAAACAAAATTTGTGTTTAGAAGGGTTAAGATATTTAAAACTTTCAGTATAAACCAATCATAATCTTTTTTTTTTTTTTTTTTTTTTTTTTTTTAAAGGGGAAGGTTATTGCATGAGGCCGAATTTTTTTCTTCTGCCCCGGGCCCACAGTTGTCTTGATCGGGCTCTGCCACCAACGCTTTTGATACGGACCGCAGAACATTTACAGCCTATACAAATCACTGAAAAGATCATATAAAACCCAATTATACGGCAAACGACTTAACATGTTAAAGTTTGGCCTGCAACTTTCCAAAGGTTGCACATACTTGCTTCGTATCATCGTGTTGCATCATACATACCTATTAAAGCTATATAAATGAAT